>WTSP01015571.1:51818-114765 GCA_025331215.1 Actenoides lindsayi | reverse complement strand
ATCCACACATAAAAATAAAATAAAATAAAATAAAATAAAATAAAATAAAATAAAATAAAATAAAATGAAATAAAATAAAAAATCAAAATGCACATAAAACATACCAGCAAGTAAATAAACTCCTTAGAATCAGACAGTCAAATAAAAGAAATAAAATGGTAAGGTAAAAAGGCACTATTCAGACTAAATCCACAGAAAGCTCAGGGTGCTAACACGGCAGGCAGCTACAGCCAGATTGAATTGTAAAAAAAACAACTGTGCACCTTCTGCTGTGCTTCCTCCTCTTCAGATTCCACCTATGTGAGCACGTGGCAAATTACCAAGAAAAGAAACTGTTAACATACACTCAGACTAACAGGGAGGCTTCATCTCTTTGTAAATGCTGCAAAGAGTGCTATATTTACAGACCTTTACTGTTTCGGCCTCAGGTGTTGAAAATATTAAGCGACTTTGGTCTTCCTTCACCTACATACGTAGAATGCCTGAAGTAATACTTGGCATAAGTGGCATGAAAAAAATGGAAGTTTCACACTGTACTTTCTTGCTGTACTTTTCAGTGTTTTCCCAGATGGAAATTTAAGAATGAGTAAAGAAAAAAAATGGTATGTGCAATTTCAATGGGAAGCGCCTTAAAGTCAGCAACAAGTTGATGGGAAAATGGAATCTAGTGTAGGAGTTCTTTCGGTAAGAGAGTCCAGGATTCAAGTCCAACACCTAAATACTGTATTTGCCAACTGTCTGAATTATTCTAAGAATGCTCCTCTCTTGGGATGAGTTATTTACACCCCACCTCCTTTTTAAAGTAAATATATTCTTCCTCAAACTGCAATGCACTCTGTTGGAAATGATAGCTGATCATCATATCTTACCTACAAGTAGTCTAGTATCTTAAGGAACAGCATTCTATGAAAAGCAAACCACTTTCCAGTTTTTCCAGAGGTAAAAGTATCAACTGCTAATCTTAGGAAAAGATGCAGTTAGAAGTCAACACTGTGCAAGCAGATAAATTTGAAGAGGGGTTTACTTATTGTACAAACTGTTGCATTTTGGATTCTATGTGAACACACACATAATGTAGTACATAGTGCATTTTTATTCATTTCTTGCTTATCTGTGGTTCTATTTCTGCACCTTTATGTTATAAATGATAGATTGAATCAGGTTACCGAAAAATTGAGAAAAACTCTAAAGTCATGTTCTTCATTATTTTAAAAATTTAGATTGGTATTTTTAATGGCATCATATTGTATTTAGCATGGTTTTAATACATACATTGTATTGATTTAATCAGTTTAACAGACTTTGTGAGCTGCAACATTCAATAGGCTTTCCCCCTTTTTGATTCTATAGTACTTGGTTTTCCTCTTAAGATAAAAATAGAAGAACTTTTTTTCTAGTGGTATGGCTGTAACAGGCACAGCAGACATAAGGAAATTTTGTCAACCACTCCAGATGATCAGAGCAACAGTATTAGTGTGACTGAGGCTTCCATACGGCAATTTTAACAGTGTATTTCAAAGAATGTTCAGAACTCCAGTGATTAAAGTCTGAAACAACCTGCAATCCCAGCTAACGAATGCAGTCTCCACCTTAACTGCTGCTAGAGATTAATCAAAGCACTAGAAAAGAAGAAAAGAAGATGAAGACGACAAGACGAAAAAAGAAGAGAGGAACAAGAGAAGAGGGAGAGAAGAAAAGAAGAGAAAAATGGGCCTCGGACAGACTCAACTTTGCACACATCCTTGTAGAGCAGAAATATCTTAAGTCTGGAATAACAAAAAAAGCTGATTTTAAAGTATTCACAGTTTTCTGAATATAGCTTTTAGGAATTTCACTTTTCAGGTCTAAACAGAACTTTGGAGATGTGCTTTCCAGTCAATGCACGCAGGAGACAGGCATTTTAACACAAACTGATAGTGCAAGTAGCACAACTTGAAAATAGTATTGAGTAATAACATATCTATTACTACACAGCACTTCCAGTATTCAGATTTATGTGCTTGCAAACATTTTGAACTACAAAGCAACTCTACCTGCAGCGCAGTATGTGGAATCTAATGAAATGATGCATGCTGTAGGAATTCAGGCAGAAAAACCACCAGCTACCTACGGACTAAAAATCCCACAGTGGCAATTTTTCACAAATGACAAAAGTTAGAAAGATACAGCTATACATGTGTGCGTGTATATTTATATATATACAGGCATGTATATAGACATATCCCTGTACTAGAAAGTGTGCAAAACTGAGCAAGCCTGGGGGAGAACAAGCATAACAGCTATAGGAAAGCATCAACATTTAAGCAACAAAATTACACACCTCCTCTTCCTCTGCTTTGTCATTCAGGTCATTGTCATTAGAAGCACTAAAGGAAGTCACCTTAGGCTCCAGGTAGCAGAGGGACAGAGCGAGAGGAAGGGAAAATGTGAGTGAAAAAGGAATGGACTGGAAAGCAGATAGAAGCAGCACGAAGATAAGGAGAAAAGAGGGGATGAATGAAGGAGAGGTAATAGGAATATAGTGCTGGAGGCCAGGTGGGAGGAAAGAGATGCAAACATCAGGAAGGCTAGGAAAAGTAATATAACCATCCTCATCAAGCAGCGAACGGAAACTAAAAGAAAAGCATCTGATAAAGCCGAATGAGACACACAACTCAGTGCTTTGGTAGTCATTTGCATGGACTTTTCCCTCTACAGCAGGGGAGCCTTGACTAGCTAGGGGTCTTACAGAGTCAAAGATACTCGGTAAAGCTATTTCGGTTTTATTGTGATCTGGTGTTTCTTTCATGGAATTGCACTCCGAGATGACTGGGATGGTAAGAAGAGGCTCCCCAAGGGGATCTTCCTCTGAAATATCTGAAAGCATGTCCATCTCAGGGACAGGTAACAAGTTTGTGAGACGGGATGACACAGAATGCATGGGTGGTGATGATGGGTGTACGTGACTGAGCTGAAGAAAAAAATTCTGGGCATAGTGGAAAATGAAAGCACAACAAAACGTGAGTTTGAAGGCACAAGAAGAGGGAAAAAAGAGAAATTATTAGTTAGTGAAAATTTTTACTTCGAAGCAGGGATAGCTCTATTAATGCAACAGAAATGCCAAATAAAAATAGAAATTCCCTTGTGTTTTACAAGCAGCCAACTTGTTTACTTCAGTGAATTATGAAAGGAACCCATTACGAATGTTTTGTTCTCAGGCTATAAAGAACTGTGCACTTTTGAACTGTAATAGTCACTTACAACAGATAGAAACGGACAGACATTCAAAGCTTTGGCAGAAAGGTCAGGGGACAGAGCAGTACATGGAAAACAAGTTGGCGCTTTGATTCTAGGGCTTATAACCATTTCCTCTAAGACTTAAAGAGAGCCAAAAAGGAAAAGAAGTATCTGTGCTAGCAGGGAAAGGGAGCTGTTCACAGAATTGGCGTATGTAACAACATTTACTGGACAGCTTCCTGGAACAACATCCCGAAATACTACTTGGGTTTTCATTTCTTCTTCTTTTGGTTAAAATATTGAAAGATATTGCCACTTTGAAAACATGCAAGTATCACCATTTTACCAAGCCCGAAGTAAAAATAATTTATTTTGCCATTTTTGTCCCATAAAGAAAGTCTGTGTGTGCCCTTTTTCTAGATTAATTCAAAATTATTTCAACTTGCCAGAGAACAAAAAACCTACAACTGTTGCTGTTTGTTCCCTTCTGACACTTGAATGCAGTGGGAACCTATGACCCACATGGAGAAACTCAGCAGTCCCCGCAGGAATCAAATGAGTATCTAACTTTAAAAAAAAAAAAAATGTTTGAAAACAAAATTACTTTTAAATATAAAAAGTTCTGGAGAACTGCCCAAAAAGAAATGATCTCCAAGAGAGAACAGCAGCAGATCTGAGCTGACACTTTGGAAAGAAATTTTGACATCGACTCATTCCTGCAGTAGCTCAAGTGAACAAGAGAAGTAAATGGGTGTCTGCAACAGGAACAGACTGAAGTACTCAACTTTTCACAGAAATCTACACCTCAGCCACCGTACAAGTTTTTACACGATGAAATAATTCTGCAATGGCTACTAAAACAATACTGTTACCTATTAAAACAAAACAAATAAAAAAATTTAAAACCTAAATAAATACTGTCATAATACACCCAACTTTGCAGGGTATAAGCACCTGTGGCTATAACAACAGTTTTTTAAAAAGTCTACAGAAATGAATAAAACATTATTTACCCATTGAAAGTTTTTCTCAAGAACTCATGCAAGCTGACTGAGAATGAGAATTAAATTATATCAATAGAAGAAACCCTAGGTCAATGCCATTCAGAAGTTTGTATTCTCTTTTGCTTACATACACTTACATTAAGTTAAACCTACAGAAAGTATTTAACAATTTTCCTTCAATATTTTTATATGGTTTTCTGTATGATGCTGAGCAGGCACTAAATAAACACACATGGACATACACCACATGAATAAATAATTTTGGTGTGAAAGTCAGCCATACCTTTCCATCCTGAGTCAACTCTAATTGTGGAGTTTTGACTGGGCTTCCATCTTCTTCTCTGCCACCTTCTTGTAACTTGGCCTGCCCAGCAGCTTCAGTGTCAATGATTTTATCTCCAGCAGCAGAGAAATCTCTTAGACTTTGGTCTGAGATACCCATGGGAGCTATTAGAGAGCAGAATTTTGGTTAATTGAAGTAAGTTGGAACATTTTGTTTGTAAGACTTCTTAACAAAATGATTTTATGCTAATGTCAGCAATGAGCAATATAGGCTCGTTACTGAATGGTGCAATATTTTTCAGCTTCTTGGCTTTGCAAAAATTCTATGGTTCTCATTGCACTGATTGACACAGCAGTGTGTCTGTCATACAGTGTGCACTTACTATGCAAGGGAAAAACCTCACAGTATCAAGTAGGTATTTAGTTATCAACTTCTTGATTAGTCTTGGAAGACAAACTGAAGGTACTGTTCTTGTTACTTGTTACTGTGATAATTTATCACCATTTTGTTAATGTCATTGTCACAGTTCACTTTTATTCTACTGAAGCTGTATAAGCCTGAATCTAAGACCAGCTTCATATTATTTTTCTGAAGAATTTTTCTACTTCGTATTATTTCAGGAGTGATTTAGAGTCAAATACAGGCTTTTACATCTCTCACACGTACTGCTGCTATCGCTGCCTGTTTCCAATAAAGGAAACCAGAAGGTATTTCTGCTTAAACAGACCAAACATCAGTAATGACAAAAAAATTTTAGCTATTCAAACAACCTCATAAAACCTGTTAACTAAACCCAGAAATACTGAACAAATATTCTAGGAAATACTGAGCAAAATGATACAAAAATAGAAAAAAAACCTTGTTCTGCCTTTTCTCTTTGGTATAGAGACATACCCAGGGCAACCCAGAGCCCCAAAAATGACACTGACCAAATAATTCTAATCAACAGCATATAGTGCATGTCTGTTCCATAAAACAGATATTAACAGTGAACAGAGGTGCCTCATGACCAATACAGAATCCTCTAAATATTCACAGCAGTGCCATATATTTAGGCAGTGACTTAACTTACTGTTTAGGTCACCTAAACCTGACAGATAACCAAAGTGATTACTCCTCATCTCACCTACTGGAAACTGACATTCATAAATTTATCAGGTGACAATCTGGCCATCCAGAACGCCAACATTTTTGAATGTTCAGGAGATCAGAGAGAGAATGCATAATGTCATCATTACACTGAGGAACTGAGTCAAATTTCATACCTCCATCAAGGCTTCTGGAAACACGTTTGCTTGAAGTGCGTTCAAAGTATGGAGCTGGTCTGTCTATGAGGTTGCTAGCCTGTCGCGTCTGCGCTTGTGTACGTCCACTGTAGCGGAACTTGGAACCCAAAGTTAGAAACTTTGCTTTTGGAGGCTGCTCTGGTGATACAAGTCTACAAAGTAAATATAAGGAAAGTCAGATAAAAAGGTTCTATTTAAAGTATCTCATTATATCTGTAAAAGTTGTTTATTATATTTCAGTTCACCATGCATGATTTGTGCAGCCCAAGAAGGGATTCTACGATAAGCTCTGAGAAGAACTTCTTAAAACAATGCAAGTTATTTAATATTTGCAGTTGGAGTTGAAGTGATGCTGAAAACCATCACATTTTCCACAGTATGACTAAGCATCTGGGATGCTTATCTTCTAGTGCTATCTTGGTTAAATCGCATTTTTCACAGAAAAAAAACTTCATAAAAAGCTGAGGCCATTATAGATCCATGTAGAATGTCCCTCAGATCTCTCTCCTCAGAATGTTACTCGTAGTAGAAACTATACATCCCACTTCCATTGTTTTTCCTACATTCTGAGCACCAATACAGTGGCTGCTATTCCTCAAAGTTAAGGAATGGCCTCTCGAAGCTGCATAGAAGGCTGTATGAAATGAAAAAAATAGACCAAGATGGCTGGAGAGTTGCCACCCAAGAGAAGTTTAACAAGCTAGATTCAGACTCCATTTTCATTACAATGTCACTTATAGATTTATAATATGTTCATGTTTGCTGGATATGAGGAGGGGGGAAAAAGTGAAAAGGATGAGAAGGAGATTCGATTACAAGTATTATTAATGCTGGGTTCTGTGCTGAGTATGTATGTTTGTTCAGAGTCAATGTCAGAAAGACCAATTAATGGTGTGGCAGAAATTGCTATGAGGAATTCTTTGTTCCACAAGGTTTTGACTTCACATGAGTTTGAAGAGAAAGGTCTCTACACCTCCCTGAATCTCCTTTAGTATGAGGACTTCAAGCTTATGAGGACTTCAAGCTCTTACTTCTCTAATGCTCATTGCTTGTGCTTTGTTTTCGAAATCTGAGCCATCATCTTCAACAATGAGGGTACTGTTTGTTCCAGTGCCATCCTTGCTGAGGATAAACAGTCATCACTGCAGGAACTCTTCCCAGTCTCCAGTTCTCTAAGTCTTTGATGTTGCTTCCTGGATCAGCACAGTGCCGCAAATACGTGCTCACCCAGAATGGCAGTCTCCATAGCCTGTTCTCCCTCTGTATAAAACCATCAGGCTATTCCAGGTAGAGCTTTTTGATTTGAGGATCTGCAAAGAACGAGAAGCTCACTGAACATCAGCTTCGTTCAGGCAGAACCAACAACACTATGCCCTTTGTACTTAGGATGGTACAGATGGACAAACGATGCTTAGAAGTATGCTGACTTTGTTCCCCTCTTTTGAAACATTTGCACAGGAAATATCCATGTCAGTGGAATACAATCCCACATACATTAAGATAGTATCCAGTGAGGGGTTTTGAAAACTGAGTCTCGTTCTAAAGGTATTTCAGCAAAACTGAAGAATTTTCTGATACTTAGGTAGAAGAATGGTGAGTTAGTGTGGGGGGTTGACCGTGGCTGGACATCAGGTGCCCACCAAAGCCACTTCTATCAATTCCCATCCTCATCTGGACAGGGGAAAGAAATAAAATGCAACAAGAAGCTTGTGAATTTAGAAAGGACAGGGAGATGATTCACCAAGTACAGTCATGGGCAAAACAGATCTAACTTGCAGAAATAAAAAAGTAATTTCATTTATTACCAACCAGATCAAAGTAGGATAAGAAATAAAAGGAATTCTTAAAACACCTTCCCCCCACAACTCCTCCTTTTCAGGCTTAATTTTATTCCAAGTTTCTCTACCTCCTCCTCACCAGCAACACAGAAGGATAGGGAATGGGGGTTGCAGTTAGTTTATCACATGTCTCTTCTCCTTCCTCCGCAGGGGGAAAGATCCTCAAACTCCTCCCCTGCTCCAGAGTGGGACTCCTCCCATGGGATACAGTCCCTCATAAACTTCTCCAACATAAGTCCTTCCCGTGGGCTTCAGTCCTTCAAAAACTGCTCCAATGTGTGTTCTTTCCACAGGGTGTAGTCTTTCCGGAACAGACTGCTCCAGTATGGGTCCATGGGTCACAAGTCCTGCCAGCAAACCTGCTTCAGTGTGGGCTCCTCTCCCTCCACAGGTCCTGCCAGGAGCCTGCTCCAGCATGGGCTTTCCACAGGGTTCAGATTCCTTTGGGCACCCACCTGCTCTGGAGTGGTGTCATCCACAGGCTGCAGGTGGATAACTACTCCACCATTAACCAATATGGGCTGCAGGGCGGGACAGCCTGCCTCACATGGTCTTCATCCCAGGCTGCGGGGGAATCTCTGCTCCAGTACTTGAGGCACCTCTTCCCCATCTGTCTTCACTGATCTTGGTGTCTGCAGAGTTGTTTCCCCTCACATATTCTCACTCCTCTCTCTGGCTGCAGTTGCTGTTGCACAGCAACTTGTTCCCCTTCTTAAATGTTATTCCAGAGGTACTATCACCAACACTGAGGGGCTCAGCCTTAGCCAGTGGTGGGTCCATATTGCATTCCAGATGGTATGGGAAGCTTGTAGCAGCTTCTCACAGAAGCCATCCCTGTACACAGGACACACACACGGACACACACACCCCAAAAAAAAACCTTGCCATGCAGACCCAGTACAGCTAGGGTGAATGTACTGTAAGAGAGGATGTTTATGGCTTTGTCAGAGTGCTACCCAGAAGGATCCAATCCTGCAAGCCCAAGATGCATAAGTATGCACCTGAATCCGATTCTATTCCAACACATTTTTAAAGGAAACAGAATTGAAGACAGAGTAATCCACTCTTCTGCACTAAGGCCACTTAAAGTTATAAAATCACAAGTATCTGGAGCTTCACTTTCATTGCTTCTATAGAACAGCCTTATGCAATCTTTGGGACAATTTATTTCTCCACATTACTTCCGAGAGAGTGCATTATGCATTAAGAGGAAGAAGGCTGAGAGGGTTTTTCCAAGGTTCTTTCTGTTCTTTATTTTTCAGTCTTGGCACGGCTACAGCATTAACTGCCGTTTTTATCTTCCACCCTGCTGAGACAAAACTTTTAATCTTTTAATGTGGAAAAAACAAAAGAACTAATTACTTCCTGATTAAAGGCAGTTGAATGGATTTTTTTTTTTGTATTACAAGCTTAATTACATAAAATAACTGAAGACTATGCTTTACCATTTTAAGATGTTCTGGGGAGGCACTTGAAACAATCTTGAAAATGTCGAATGAAACATCATAAAACATAATTATAAGCAGGTTTCTGCAGCCATTGGTTAAGCTCCAGAGTTGTGGACTAAGCTTACCTCAAAAGATAACCGTAGATACATACTCTGACTGTATTTCTTAAAGTTGACTGTTGATCTTTGAAAATGATACTGGATTTCTACAAGGTTGAGCTGATACAAGTGAAACCAATGTTTTTTGGTTGTGATTTTCAACATAGTTCATTACAAATTTTTTGGGTGAATTTCCCATACATTATAGAAAGGTGGATAGTAATGTAATTATCTAAGAAAAACAAACACTGCAAAAGACCACACAAGGTATCTTACATTGTTGTATAGGGCATGCTGTGAGACCTGGAGGCTAAATTGTACATCTAGATTGGATATAATTTACTGTAGCATATACAAGCTCTACACATGCTCTGAAAGAGCTAGTCTCTTGGACTGTAAATTGCTTTCTGCTTTTTACCTTTGGAGAAAAACAGAGCTGGATTTGTTTTACTGCTTTTAAATCAGGATGAGAGTTCTGAGGATTTTTCATCTGATGACATCACTGGAGTATATGGATTTTACAGAACAGTTCAAGCATTTGTTACATAATTCTCATTATAATGTTATTCCTGGTTAGAAAAAGCCACTTCTGATAGGAATAAAATCCAGTTATTTTTATTATGTTAGAATTTCTGTAGAAAGATCCATTTTTAAACTAAAACACAGTCAACTGAAGGACAAAGGTTACCTTTTACATACTTTGGTTACTGTGCTTATTTGAAGCAAGAAACTCGGATTCAAGGTCTATTCAATGCATAAGAGATTCAACCTAAATCTGTGACTCCTAGGCCACATGGGGCACATGCACTCCCTCATGGAGTTTGTGCAATTATAAAAAGCAAATGAAGATCTTTCAAATTCCTTTTTGATGGAATAAGTAGGAAGAGAAACAACTCTGTAGCCTATTGTTAAAGTGCTTATTTACAAACAGACCATAGTTTCAATGACCAATTCAGAATGTTATTTATATCAGCTGCTTGGGAAAAAAAAATGCAGAGAAAGTTATGGATTAAATAAATAGTGAGTCTCTGCTCTTCACAGGATGGTTGTTAACTCAGCCCAGTTTATAAGTAAAGAAAAATTCATTTGTAAGCATTTACACTCAGCAGAATATTCTCAGAAGCGCATGAAGATTACTGTCAAGTCCTGAGAGCTTCATGAAGGTGTACAGCGGCCTCCTAGATAGTAATTCTTAAAAGTTCATCTCTCAGGAAGTCTTACTTATGATCACTAGTTTATTTCACTCTGTTAGCACTCTAAAAGTTTAAATAAAGCAGTTAATTGTACTTGAGACTTTCAGAATCGGCAATTTGGGGGTTGACTATTAGGGTGTCTTCTGTCTAAGAGATGTTACTGGAGTGAGAAATCAGGGCCAAAGAGGGGGCAAAATCTTCTCCACTTTCCTCATATCCTTTAAAAGAAAGATATGAACATACCTGGCGAAGTGGGGGAAGCAGAGAATTATCATTTACCTGAAGAAAGTATGGTGCTCCACACAAACCTTCCATAACCTTTTAGCAGCCCGATGGTTTGGCAGTTTGAACCCAATAGTGCTGTCAAACTGTTCCAGCTGGAAAGAATCCACAAATAAATTAACCCATTTTCTTAAGCCGGCTATTAACTAGCAGGCAGAGTTCAAATAGTTCCATTACTGTAACAAGCTGTAATTCTCCTGTTGTAAGACGTCATAAGATTTTTCTTAAAAATTAAAGAAATAAAATTAAAAAAAAAAAAAAGTCAGAATTTCCAGCCTTTTAATAAGATGATACTTGTGGGGCCAGTCATGATGGATAATAATAATAAACACATTATCACTTCCTGTCTATACTAATGACTCCTTTGAGAAATCCATTAATACTTTAGTGTTCCTTGCTGATTTTCTGACTAGATGCCCAATGTATTTATTACTAAGTGCCTGAAGTAATTGTACTGTAGATTGTGCTGCACATTTTCCTTGGATTTAATGAAAGTCTGAAATCCATACTACACTGTTAAGCTTAGCTGATCTGTTCCACTATATAATAGTTTCTTAGCAAAAATACTGTATTATGCATCATCAGTGAGTGCAAGAACAATACATCTGTGTTCCAAAATTTACAAAATTACAATGCTACTATTGTACTATTGGTATTTAGACTTCTCTTTTATTTATTCACATAGTAAAAGGCACCTTAAACATTTTAGAGTATCATCTAAAAAAGCATTACAACGTTTGACATTTTGATCGGGTTTTTTGTTTTGTTTTTTTTTTTCCCCAATATGTTCAAACCATAACCTCTCCTTCCTTCAACTCCCACAAACTTATAACAGTATCTGAAGAGAAGTTTGAGTCCACTATTTTCACAATAGCCAACAGAAAGAGTTACAACATCCTATAGGACAATTGAAGCTCTGCTTACAGCTACCGACCTGTTGACATTTAGTGAACAGTTGTACCCAAAGAGGCAGAGAAGCTGCCCCTCTCCCAGGACTGCAAGTTTGTATAGATAGTAAGAACATGGCCAGTGTAACTGGCATTCCTTGTAGAAAAAAAAAATAAAAATAAAAAAAGTGACAAGATGGCATCTATTAAAAGAAGAAAATAGATGCTGATCTTTGTTTGCATTTAGTAATCAAGACAAGTGTTTAAGACCATCAGTAGAAGCTGAAGGGGAGATTAAAACGTCAAGTTCTGAGCAAATCCAACATCTGTGAGGACATCTTGGAAAAAAATGAGGATGTTTTCTTGTGGCTGGATAGAAATGATCGCACAAAAGAAAGAAGACAAAGGTGCTACTTACTTCTGCTGGCCTGACTTTGATGTAGAAGTTACTTCGCTTATAGGATATCTTGAGAATTTTTGGCCAAGCAAAGCGGTTGATCCGGAGTCTATCTTTGTAAATGAGCAGTCCATTAGCACATACGCCCAGCATTATATCCACACCTTCAGAATCCTATTATGTATGAGACAATTTCAGAAAAAAAACCAAAACAACAAAACAGTTTAATAACATTCCAAACAAGTAATTATCACTGGCATAACTTGAGGGAATAATGCAGCTGGAATTTGTTTCATATTCAAACCTAAAAGACCCTGACTACGCGATTCTTGAAGCAGAAATAGACAAGCATATTAATCTTATAGCAAAGGCTTTGGGCTCTAAGTAGTTGTTTTGGTCATTGTATATGCCACAGTTCTATGAAATTCCTCAATATTCTGGAAACAGGCACTAAGTGAAAAACTTACAGACGAGGAGAGGTATAATAGTTTTAACAAATATTAAAAGAAGAAAAATTAAAAAATTAAAAACAGGCCTTTCCAACTTAAAATAGACAGTGAAAGTCTGAACAAGTAGCTGATCATGGTGATCTTCTATCATCACATAATGGATAGTTGGCTGAAAATGTAAACATAATGATGTTGGGCTGGCTTTCTGAGCACTCTGTTCCACTGACAGCATTTGATGCAAGTTTTACAGGCTAAAAAACTAATCGTTTACTGATAAGGCTTTGATACCCTATGTCACTAAACAATACAGAAGAATCTCAGGTCCTCCCCAACAACAAATTAACTACATCAAAGGCCATGACTCTCATTAAAAGTTAGTTACTGGCTTAACTAACAGTTGCAAGCGGATCCTGGCAAAAAAGCACTTCTAATGCTTGCAGTTACTTCACTGCGAAAGAAAACGCCAATAAAACTCTAAAAATCTAAGTTCCTTAAAACACTACAGACCAAGTGAACTGCCATGCTGCACTTGTATTAAAAAATGAATAAATATTACAGACATACTTAATCTACGTGAATAAAAATTTAAATATATTTCTTTGAAGTGCTTAGAACACAGGAAAAAGTCGAAGGAAAATTTAAAAAAACAAGTGCACATTGCTTCCATATGAAACAGAATTTAAAACAATTTAATTCTTTTTTTCTGGTACTTAAAAGTCTTTGTTTTCTTTTTAAAATATAGGACTGATATACTTAAAATGTATTAATATTCCTAATGATTTGAGACTCTGGATTTGTGCAAAAGAGTGGGAGGGGGGTTGTTAGTTGGGTTTTTAACTAAAAAAATCCCACTAGAAATGCAAATTTGATTTGACCTACTCAGAGAAGTGAAAAAAAAGCACCAAAAAACCCCCACCTCCCCCAAGATCTCCCACCCGCCCTTTTTTACTCTTGTGGTGTTACAAAAGGATTACATGTTCTTTTAGGCTTTACTTTATGGCCCTATATCTCCCCTGCATCAAAAATATGACATTTGAAATGTATTTAGCTGCTCTTATGAATACAATATTATTTTCAGGCTGCACATATATCTATGCATTAAATACACTCTAAGGATGTTAGAACTCTAAACAGAGTAATTATTGTGACCAAGAGATAAAAGGCTTACACCTAAGAATTGAGAGTATGTAATTTTTTAATTATCTATATAAGCTATGTTTTTTAATACTAAGCATGTCTACCCTGAAACAAAACCAAACCAATACAATCCCCAATACCTTGGCATGATGTAAATCCACTCCATACATGGAGAGTCTCTTAGCATTTTCTAGGAACTGGGAATCCGCCTGTGCTGGAGTCAAGCCCCTAAAACCATTGAATAAGCCTTGAGTTTATTGACAAAAGAACTGAAAATCAAAACTGAGTGGAGTCCTGGAATTCAGACACAGAGAGAAAACCTCAGTTTGTAAGGTATCAACGGCATTTTTGCCCCAAAGGGAACGTGTACTTTCAGAGCACATTATATTCCTTTAGTACAAATTTCCACCTTCACTCTTTTAAAATATTCTACCTCTATGTTGCTTAAACTAATTCATATGGTCAGATAAAGATATTTTCTCCAGAAGTTCTCTTCAGAGATCTTTGTGAAGCTACTATTTTCAAACTGAAATTCTTAAAAACATGAAAGTTAAGAGGCTCTAGTTACATAGCAAAAGATGTCCAAAGTAACAATAATTTTTTAGGAGTTTTACACGTGCTCTTCAGGGAATGGACAAAAACATGACAAAGCATGATGATTTCCTTTTATCCCACTGTATCTGACACACCTGTGTGTTTTGTGTAGCTCAGCTACTTTCTCTTCCATTTCTTGAGTTTGATTGGGTGCAAATTGGAATTCACTGATATAGTCACTGCGGTGCTCCTCTGGGTCATGATCACCCAGCTCAGCCTGCAGAGTATATGAACCAAGGAGGGCGTGAGTCACAAAAGAACATGGCAATCGACCAGAAGCAATATCCTGACGAAGCTGTAGGCACAAGAAATATCTGCAAGACAAAGGAAAGGGGAAAACAAACAAACAAAAACAGTAACAAGAGAAAGTGTTACCAACGGCAAGTTTGTGAGACATACGGCAGAATTTCTTGAGATGTGTATAATCATATAAGCATATTTTAAAATGTCACTGCATTAGTAATTTGTTACACCTTACATTATTTAAGCATTATTGCCACACAGTAAATTTCATTTTCATTTGTAAGAGTTGATATTACTTTTATAAATAATGTGAAGAGCAGGAAAAAATTCCGATTTCCAATATAAATGAATGAAAAACTATCTAGTCTGTAACAAAAGCTGACTTAGGAACTCCTTCATTTCACACTGTGGCCTGGAGGTAGCCAAGGTTTACAAATAAATCCCCATGTATTTCCTTTAACATTTCCCTTTGGCTTTAAAATTCTTATTTTTATATCCCTTGCAGTTCACAAGCTAATCAAGTTATGTAATACACAAAAGAAATCCAGTTTAGTATCTAACCCATAATTGCCTTCCTTAAACCATGTATGTATCAGAATTTAGTATTTCAGGTACCATCTTCTACCAAATTTAACAAGTTAACAATCAGTGGACATCGTATCCTAACACAGATATTTAATGACAAGAGGAAAAAAAAAAAGTTTTACAAACGAAGCTTAAATTTTATGGATTTAGCTTTAAGCTATAACCATAAAGCTTTTATCAGTTGAACATAAAATTGCAAAGTCAACCCACTTGCTGAGTTTTCAAAGAAAACACAGACAGCTTCTTTTAAGTACACTGTGTACTACATGTCTTAGACTATTTGTAGTATACCACCTACACAAGCTATCTTATTTGTGTAGAAGACTGATCCAATATGATGTGTTGTAACATATACTACCTCAGCAGAGTCAGCTAACTCCAAGCCAAAACTGTTTAGGTTTTCCGTAACTCCTGAAAAAAAAATGCCAATTCCCTGCACTCCACCCACTGCTTATGTTTGTCTTGCAATGCTACATTTTAGGTGCCTCGTATCCACTGCATTCTAAGATTCTACGTAAGAACTTTGGAAGAGAATTATTTTCAGGTTTTCTTACATGTTATGGTTTTATTTAATGCATAAGTATACATTTTCAGCAACTTAGCCTAGATTGTTATTGAAGCACCTTGGATCCCTTGAGCTTCAGTCTTAATATCAAATACTACCACACCTTCATTTGCTATATAATAAAGCAGCAGCTTGACAATAAACCACTGGCTTCTTTCAAATTATTCGCATCTTACTTCCTGCACAAATCACAGCCTCGCTTAAATTCTTCTTTCTCAGCTATCTTCCTGAAGTTTTCCCTTTGCCTTTTCAACATTGTTCCGAAAAGCAGTTGATGTGAGAACGTCTACAGTGTTGTACAGTAACAGCCAGACCCATTATGGCATCCAGAAACAGAAGAAGAAATTTTACATGGCCTTCAAATTAGACTAACAATAATTTGTAAGTTTAAAATTAGGAACTATGCATACCTAGTGATGTCTTCCATCAACTGTGAAGGATCAGGTGGATAAAACTTCACATTAAAGGTGAATATCCAAGGTAAACCTAAATATGGGTAATGTCCAATTGTTAATCTCAAACGAGTTGAAGCAAGTAAAGGAAGAACCTTACTGAAAAATGTTAGTCATATAAATTTTAGATCACCGAAATCTTGAAAAAGTTTCCTCCAACTTTTTACAGTATATCAGTGTGAAGCATGGATCATTTTCATTATCAGCCAGTACATACAGTGACAGATTAGCATGTTAAAAATAATTTTTAAAGAATGTTTTACAGTAATTTTTGTAAACATCAGAATATATTTTTCATTTTGACACTACCATAATGTATTAACACTTTTAAGAAATTCTGTGTTCAAAGACACTTGCACTGAATTTGTGTTTATTTCCAACACCTCCATGGTTAACAGTCTCCTCCTGTTTAAACTGACTGACACTTGGAGAAACTGTGCAATACAATGAATGCGAGATGTCAAAATGAGGTCTGCATTGTATACAACAGAAAGATAGTAAGTAAATTATTCATATTCATACAGAATGCATGGAAGACAAAAAAAGTCAGCTATTCCTCAAAAATATTTTTGAGAAACAATACCTATAGCAAATATAATAGCAATAATGATATTTCAAGTTTAAATTCTCGTATGTTAGAATTCTTAAAACCACATGCATGTTTTAAGCAAAAGCACACTTAAAACTAGATTAATATGACAAAGCTTAAAATGTTGCCTTTAGTCATAGCTCTAGTTTTAAATATTTTTTTAAGATTTGAAAGCTGAAGTCACTCATCAATAATAAAAACACATTCTCAGAATGTTACTCTGCCAGTATTGTAACACTGTGTGGAAGAGGAATAGATTCATTTGAAACTACTAATAACTTGATGATATGTAGAACTTTCCTAATTCAAACAGATTTCACTAAGTACACTGCAGACATACATATGTTGTAGAAAAACCCCAAATAGGTATCCAGGAAAAGAATTTAATAGCTTGCTTTTGCATGCTGCTTGAAACCAAATGCAGTTAAGCTTTATCACAACCAGCAAAACATGAAAAAAAAAAACCAAAACACACTACAGTGTAGATCTACTAAAAATTATGAAAACATAAGAAAAGAAATAAAAATATTATTCAAACAATTAAATGGCCATTTTTGCCTTTCTCTCGCCTCTTTCCTTCCAATGCAAATAATATTTTAGTGAAAGAGCTAGAAGAAAAAAAAAAAAAGGTCTGGTAAAAAAAGGTAATGATTTTATAAAGCTTAGTAATGATGAATTTTGGACAGTAAGCAACTTTAAAGGTCTGTCCTACTCAGCAAATCATGATTTGAAAAATGCATATTTTAACAACACCAAAAACAAGACTGAAAGGCCATTTCCAACATAATGCTAGAAAAGAGTGCTGCCATTTTTGTTTAGGTTATTGTCTTTAAAGAAAATCCCAGTTTAAAATTTCACAGCTCTTAAAGGTTAAGAGGTGCTTTTTGTCAAAATTTCTAACTTCTTTCAACATTTCAATAATTATTTCAGTTTTTCGGACATGACTATTCATTGGAGTACTTCAGTTTCTGCTTAAGTGTGAACCTCATTCTCCACCTGGCTGCTAAGTCACTATTTCCTTTTGAGTTCAGGGTTTTAGTGTATATTAATGATTCCAGATATCAATTATTTGTTAGAACAATGATTACTTACAAATTAAGGCAGTACTCCTTAAATGAGAAAGCCTAATTTATCAGAGGTACATACAGTACTGAATTGGGTAAAATATGCCTCACTGCATCATCTACTGCAATTCAGTGCAAAACAAAATTAAGACAAATACATTTAAAAACCGTCTAGGACTAATTAATAGACAAACAGAATTAAAGTTGGAATAGATTAGACCAATTGCATCATTTATCTCCCAGGGAAGCAGCATCATTTAATGAAAAGCTGCTGATACAGAGTAAGCCAAACTTACAAAGAGAAGGAATTGGGCGAAAGTATCTATGCAAAAAGTGTTCAGGGAGAGTTGTCCTGTTAACAGGGCTGGGCACTGGTGAGATGGATGAAGGATGTGTTCTTCCACACAACTACAAAACTAGCCTTCAAGTTTTCCTGGAATGAAGCGATGTTTCCTGGTATGAAACAATTTTTCCTGGTCTGAAATTGCAGTTAAACCAGTCACAGGTGAATTCCTGCTTAACCTACTTCTCTTTCTTGTCAGCATTTCTGCATGAAGATTTAAGAAAGCACTGTAGCCAGGAGACCTAGACTCCATTTGAAGAAAAAAATAAAAAAAAAAACCCCATATTCTCTATGAAAAGCTAAAAAGAGCATAAGTTCTCTGAATGTAAAGACTATGTGAAAAATTTCAGCTGTCTACTCATAGTAATTCCACAGCTAATCCACTGAGAAAATGCTGTAGTTGACTTTGTACTAAATATTTTCTCGACAGTTGGTAACCTTATATTTTACCTCATTACTGAAAGCACGTTTATGCCCTGAATATAGACTAGCAAGTATGTTACAATGTGCACAGTCTATATTTATACTCTCACTACAACATACTGTTTATAGCCACATAACTGAGATACACAAATGTAATTGTCTTCACACAACAATGCACACTATTACTGGTGCTTTACATTTGTGGCCAAGACAAAAAAAAATATGATATTTAAAATGATATTTAACATTCTGTCCCTGATAAGGCTCTCTGTTTTGATATTTAATAATATGGACTATATAAATGTCAAAATGTTTTCCAGCTAGCTTGTTACCTCAAAAATGCTTCTGTGGCAACTTTAGGCACATTCTTAGAGTAAAAGAATGCAATATAACCAACCAGCTAGTGGCATACAATTAACATGATTCATCTCTTTTAAACTGGGAAATCAGTAAGGTTTTTTTTCCAGTAAAGGCTTTTTCTGACTTTTACTCATGATATCTCTTCTGTCTCAGCTATGATTTTTTAGGGTATTGTGTGACTAGAACAGATATACTAGTCATGGGCAGATGTGAAAATGCCCTATAAAATGAAGAAAATTACTTCTCTAATTTTTCTTAAATTACCACCAAGAAAATCAATGAAATAAGGAAGATCAATATTCAGTCCACATTTTAAAAAATGCATAAAAAGCAGAATAAAATCAATCCTGCTTGGACTGACAAGATTCATCTCATAGACATCTCCAAACTGCAAAATCGTTCTTTATAATTAGTAGACATACAGAGGCACTTCTGCAGGACAACTCTTCCCTTGGCACAGGTACTTAGTTCTCTTCACCAGCTATAAGCTAGACTCTAGTGTCATTAGCTTAGATCAAAATTAGCTGTACCTTTTACAGATATACTGTTATTTACATGAAAGAGATGGATATAAAATAAAGTGGCCCCACATAAAATGATGCCCATATTTTGGTGACTAAGCATAACCATCCATGTTGATAGCACTGGAAACAGACAGCCAGAGCTGTACATTTAATATGCAAGCCCTTAATTCTAACTTCCCTTAGCACTTTAAATACAAAGTTTAGATTTCTTATACATTTTAGAATGCTGTGCTGCAAAATTCTCAACTCATGTAATATTATTCTCACAGAATTTTATTTATTAATTTATCAACATTTGATCCACTGTATAATCTGAATATGTAACTGTTTAATCATATCATTGCTCTTCTATATCATTCTCTTTCCTGACCAGTTGTTCAAGCTGTGTTGCAGAATATACCACAGAACCAAGAATGTAAACCAAATCCATTTCAATTCCATGATGTTCCCAGAACTATCTTAAATATTGGCCAAATAGGTCTCAAAGACTAGGCCAGTATTGCATTTGGCTGTTTTTAAACTCCCCAGTCTGAATGACTAGATGCCCATTAACAAAAGAATGTTAAGAAGACTCTTCAACATGAATACAGTGAAAGGCTTAAACTTTCAGCTCAATATTTGTCACCAGCTGCCTTACCTATTGTACTATTTCATCTGTTCTAATCCACTTCCATTACAGAGGATTCCCCTCACCTCCATCAATAATTGAACTGAATCAAGTAAATTAAGTTTACTATCTTCAGACCTTAGTTAATAACTCTTTCTAAAGAGAAAATGACTTTTCTATTACCATAACCATTATCTCTTTGATGCTAGTAGACATAGTTCCTTTCAATGCTAGGCTGCTGAGATGCAATTATATACATAAGACATGACTGACTCCTTTCATAGTCAATCAAAGAAAAAAGGGACATTTGGTTTGGTTTAGTTCACCTCTCAGACACATATTTCAGAATGCACTCACCTCCTGAAAGTGCTTGTTCCTTCAAAAAACAAGTGTATTTACCTTAGGTGGACACAGGTCACCTAAATTAGATCAGATTAGTCATATCCTGGGTACTGTGATGAGTTCCTAGAATCTTTCTAGCTAAATAAGTATTCTCTTGACAAAAAGCAGTAAGACAATGTTACAGTTAAGGAGCAAAACCAATTACACGTATCCTTTATCAGGTGAGAATGCACAAAAAAGAAAAATTAAAAAATCCCCTGTATCAATCTATTCTGTCCTCAGAGCATCCATATCCTCTCCTTTTCTTACAAGGCAAACAACACAGGATATGTAATATGGAAGTATTTTTTGCAATAAAAGAAAAAAAACTAATCATGCTGCAGACTAGAAATAGATTTAATTGACAGTACACTACCTTTGATTTAAACTATTCTGCACAACATATAAATCTAATTTCCATTTGGAACAGAATGAACTGCATCCACATTAAAACCAGGATAATATATCCCAAAATAGTTTCAAAATTTGTGTGAAGATAATCAGGTCTATAACTCAGTTTCATATAGTTCAATTACACAAACAATAAAAGCAAATAATTAGGCTTTCCAACACAGTTTATACATTCACATCTCTAATCTTTACCCATAACTGGGAACATTTAAGTTTCAGACAAAGATTGATCTTCAATTGCAATAAACACTACAATGAAACCAGCTTTATGTAGTTTACTCATTCAATTCTCTTATACTGAGAATGGGAGTTATGAAAATACCTCTAGACAAAACTGAGTGGAATGTCATGTGTTCTATACTAACTGGATGTATAACATCTCTCACAGATAAACTCTTAAATTAAATTTTATATATGGGTGAAGCACCACTCTCTCTGTGAAGTCTGGGATTTGACTATTCCAAGGTCAGTTTGTACTGCTACTGCTTGTACCATCACAATATTCAAGCTGAAGTTCTCAGTTTTGAAAAAGCCTGAATCCACTTTAGATGAGGCAGTTTTCCAGAAGATAGTGACAGAATGTAATTACCCTACCTGTCCCTGATTTACTTGATTACAGGTTTTAACAAACGCCAGTGGATATCCAATTACACAAGTCAAGAATCAATTTTCCAAAAGAGATCAGACTGTCTGAAAGCAAACAAGGTTTTTTGCCACATTTGTAGCCCTGAGAACAGAGACAGTAATTTGTGGATCATGTTCATTAGTCAAAGTAACATCAGTAATTGCTGAAATCCAACACAACTGTCCAGCCGAAAGCCAACCTGAATAAGAGCTCACACAGAAGGCCTGAGGATCCTGACAGTGAGAAAGAACCTGATGCAGAATATGACTTGAGGGAGACTACAAGATTCTTATAAATATTAAGGTGCAAACTGACATGCTGAACTCCACTTGCAAATTTGTGACCTTTGTGTGTTCAGTCACTGCATTTGTCCAGATACACTAATTTAGTATGCTAGTTCTTCAGTTTGTGCTGTACAAGAGAAAAAGAAATTAGTTTCTTCATTTCAAACATTCAAATGGACTAGTAGGTTTTACGGGTACCTTAAATTTATTATAACTGAGTATTTTTCTACATAAGATTTCCACTCTTGATTCAAAGACAAATATATTTACAGTTAAGTCTGAAACAAATAAAAGCCTCGTTACTTGATACGTATCTGAGGGATAAAATTTGTCTTTGCAGTACATTCCAATATCTGGAAACTTTTAATACACTGGTTATGAGGAACACAACTGACAGCATGCTGATTACTTGCAAAGTGGTGTAAGCAAGTTTCATTTTAAAATCCTTAAAATGGTGTTCTTACTTGGTTGTTTGCCTTATATACTATGTCTATCAAGTCTGAAGTACTACAAACCAATGAAAAAATTACAGTCATGATTCAAGAACCTGGACTTCATCTCCAATATAAAATTTAGATCTTCATGCTGTATGAAAAACCACATCCCCTCAAAATATTTTTTGTATTACAAATTTTATGGTATTAAAAATAGCATCATGTAGTACACCCAAAAAATTTTCAGGTGAGTTCTTACACTCCAGATTCACTTGTAAGCTATATAGCATACAGATTACTAGAGAAAACAGTAACAAAAACTATCAGTGTCAAATCTTTTGTCAAATATTAAAATAAAACTACAAAACAGCCTTTAGCCCATATATTCATATAACTAACAGGTTTTTACTGAAGACCTGCAGAATAAGAAGTTACAATACCAGTAACTTTTCCTTAATTAAAAGGATGGCCTCTACTTGCATATTAGTTCATTCACCATTTCAGCAGGTCTAGATTGCTTATACAAGAGCACGTTAGATCAAAAAAATAGATTCCAAGAAACCTTCTGTAACTTTTAATTTCTTTACTGAAAATATAACCCACACCTTCCTTAATCAACTGGGAAAAGGATCAATAAAGAAAACAGAATTAACACCACTTTGATTTCTGGAAAAGTGAGTGGTACCTTAAACAGGAAGTAATCAATAGTAAAAACCAACCTGTTTATTACTGTAACTAACACACTGGTGTTTGTAATTACAAGTGCTTGATCAAATTCAAAAAAGAAGTTCAAAGTCAGTTTCTTAAATTCTTGTTGTCTTGGAAGTGTAAACATATAAATCTTATTATCATAATAATCTCCCCATCACTTACATTTCCTATCAAGTACTATCAAAAGAAGGTTTCCACCAAAAATAAAAAAACAAAACCCAACCTGCATTAGCCATAAATAAGAAAAGCAATGAGAAGAATTTCAGGCAAAGGCTGTCTAGTACTTCTCAGTGGCTACTTATTTTATGGCATGTAGACTCCGAAAGAGTATTTCCTGAATTTACTCTCCATTCACTCTCCTATCTACTACAAAAGCTAGCTGGCTAGTGAAGAGCTTTGACAGAGTTTTATGCAAACAGAATAAAATAAATTACTCATTGTGTATTAAGTATAGGAGGCAGAAATATTTTTTCCTATGGATTCAGTCTGAAAAACACTGTAGCGAGATGTTCCAAGATCATGCTGTTCCATTTCCATTCTGGAAATGGTGGACATATCAAAAAAGCCAATGCTGGACTTCCGACTATTGAATAATAGACATTTTCTTTAAGACATACTGATTCTCATTTTATAGTTTCATGTTCTGCTGGTGATTCTTTGAAGTTAGAAAGTCCTATAGGAACAACCATGACCATATTTGCAATAAGACGTTGTTCATCCCATAACACAAATACCAGCACAAAGTTGAAATACGTCTGCTGTTTCAGCATAGAAAAAGATTTCATACTAGTCACATAAAACTCAGGAAAACTTTGGGGCAGCAGCCAATATAATGATTAATTTCTACAACACAAGGCTGAGTGATTCTTACTCTCCATCTTGGACAGCGGAAAGACATAAAAGCTTCGCTTTCTGTTCTAAGGCTGAATACATCATTATCAGATATAAATTGCTTTTATACCATAAATATACAATTTATGTCAATATCCAGGCTACTAAGTTTATGCAGAATACTTCTGTGAGGAAATAAAAGGAAAATAACATCTGAATACAGAAGTACTTACTTCGAATTTGTCTCTTAATTTCCTTCGAAGAATCTAGCCAGTTCTGAAAAAAAGCAACCCACAACCACAATTAAATATCACTTCAGAATGAAGATGGTGTAGTAATTTCATACAATGAACTTCAAGTTTGTATCGTTCAGACAACTGTTGTATTTAAAATTACCCTGAGAATTCTAAAATTGAATTAAGGAAGTGGAGCATCTCCCTTATGATGAAAGGCTGGGGGAGCTGGGTCTCTTTAGCTTGGAGAAGAGGAGACTGAGGGGTGACCTCAGTAATGTTTATAAATGTGTAAAAGGTGAGTGTCAAGAGGATGGAGTCAGGCTCTGCTCTATTATGTCCAATGATAGGACAAGGGGCAACGAGTGCAAGTTGAAGCATAAGAGGTTTCGCAGAAACAGAAGGAAAAACTTTTTCACTGTGAGGGTGACAGAGCACTGGAAAAGGCTGCCCAGAGGGGTTGTGGAGTCTCGTTCTCTGGAGACATTTAAAACCCTCCTGGATGTGTTCCTGTGTGAGCTGCTCTAGGTGATCCTGCTCTGGCAGGGGGGGGTTGGACTCGATGATCTTTCAAGGTCCCTTCCAACCCTTACCATCCTGTGATTCTGTGATTCGCTGGCAAGTCTCCCCACCTATGTGCATAAATGAAACTGTAATGCCACTCTCTTCATGGTTGTCTTATTGCTGTACAATACTTACGCCCTGTCATTTAAACAAGTGGACAGTCTTACAGTGGAGGTGGTCTAGCAAACTACATTTGACAAAAGCTACTTTCTCTCATACTCCTTTTATTGACATAAGCACAGTTTTCAGGAACGGCTGTGTAATCTCTACACATCCATGCTTACACACCTACATAGACTTACTTAAGATGATATTTCCCTTGAAATCCAAAGCCTTATTCCTGTCGTACCTCTTGAGGCCTATACATTTTAGTTCTGATGAGATTCAAAGGTCCTTGGAAAAACCTAATCAATCTCATGCTTTTTTTGTGACCTCCCCCAGAGCAAAGCTCTCTATGAACATGGACTGCATTAACACTGACACACTAGCAAGGTTCAAATCTATATACTCCGCTCTATTTTAGGCAATGCAAATGAAGTCAGTTTTACATATTTAGATGGCTCACTATTAAATGTGTTCTATCCTCAATACCCAAATTATTTAATCTGTGCATATGAAATTGCACATATCAATAGTAACTGAAATGCTATGAGCATGTGACTGATTATCCAAAAATACAACTTCAGGAAGTGAGACTAAGCAATCAGTAATGTATATTCATCAGTAACACAGACGATCCTGTTCACTAATTTCACTCATAGATGCTAGAAAATAGATTGAATGAGAGACTAGAAATATAAGCCTTTTAATTGCAGTTACTAAAGAATTTACTTTATAAAGTGTTTGAATCTTTATTTCCCATGGCCAGACACACAAACACAAGCATATACATGGCAAAAACACGCACACAAGCCTGCCAGCAGGACTTGGCACATTTCAAAGACATGTGCAAAGTTGGGAAGAATCAGCAACTGACTTAAAAGGTCAAGGCCAACGCCTGCATTTCCACAAGTCACATATTAGCAGCCTTAAAGTCAGAGGGGACCTCAGTGCCAGCACAGATGTTGTTAAAGGCCTATGTCTACCAACGTTTCTCACCTAACCTAGCCAAGCAGTGGATACTGGGTATAATGGGACTCATCTTTCAGTCTGTGGTACCAAACTCCAGATGTAACAGTTGTTTTCCAATACCATTAACCCTCAGTCTTTATTACAGGTTTTTCCACCCAAACTCAAATTTATTTCAAGGATACAAAACATTCTAGGCTACAGTTTTATAGGTCTGTATGAATTAGGAGAATGTGGATCTATGTTTTCTGCACTAGTCCCAATCCTTAATATAGATTGCTCTGCCTGTGGAGAGTGTGGCTTCTACGAATGAGACCCAAAATACTAGTTTCTCCATTGTAAGTGGCCTTGGCTCAAGTTGATTTAATCACAAATGCAGCATGTATACATTAGACAAATACTGTTTACAAATTAAAAGCAAAACCCCCTTTTTATCATTTTTATAGATTTAATTACCAAAAAAAAAAAGGGGGGGATTTCAAATTTCTTGCTTTATAAAAGAAGTCTTTGACCAGTATGTTTCACACCTACTATAATGCTTCCAGAGATGCACAGCCTCTAACATTGTTACAAAGGAAGAGATATAAAATGCTCCTCAAAAAAATCTGCATACCATTTATTCTGAAGTCAGAAAAACTGCTACCTGTTGGATGACCCTTGATGAGGAAAGGCCTTGGAAGACAACAGAAGTCTTCAAGTAATTCTAGCCGAGACTCATTTCAGCTACAGTTATCATCCTAGGTTTTCAGTTTTGGCTTAAACTCTTAAGATATACTTTAGATATAGTATGAATAAGGATAGAATATACCATAGCAAAACTACAACAGAAAACTAGGATTCCTGAGTATATGCTACTTTCAGTGCTTTATCTTTTATCACTATGAAGTAGGAGAAAAGAATATACAATATGGAACACAGAATGTGTTCTCAGATGAGAAGAATAATCCTTTCTTTACAGAAGTTATACGGTTCATTTTCTGATTTTCTAAACCTGGAGTAACCTTATTGGAAGCAGACTTTGCCACCAACTTTCATTACTGTTCTGTCAAATAAAATCAGATGTTTATATTCCATTTAGATGCAATTATTGGGGTGGGGTTTTTGCTTCTGTGGCTTTTGTTGTGGGTAAAACAAACATTGTTGAAAGAATATACCCTGAAACAGACCTCTTAATGCAGAATAGACAGGTCTGTCTTCCAAAACAAAAGACAAAGTGTATACACACTACTTTGCTCCAGCAGGCAGAAATCTATTTGTTTAATTTGTGAATGGTAAGGTTATAGAAGAGACAAAGTAATGAATTGTCAAAGAACAACAAAGTGTTCTCTACCAGCACAAAAGTATTTTGTACAATTCCAGAAAAGGAGCATTTCCAGCTGCTGCTCAGAACATAAGAGCAAAAGCTTTCTAACACTTCTGCAGACCAATTACAGTGTGAATGGAGCATTCAGGAACTTTTGAGGGTGTAATGCAATGAAATCACTAACTAAATTTTATGCCAATAAGTTTAACATTTGCAAAACAACGAAAGAAATCATTAATGAGTAATTTGACCTAAATAGTTTTTAAATGTGCATTAAAGCTAACAAAACTCAGTCTGATTTGAAGACATAACATCTCTCCCAGCTGCACAGAACACCCATAGAGAAAAGTTAATGGGACTCCTCCTCCAATGGTACCCTGGTGGTGCCTTAGGGAGCAGCTCTAATTCAGAAGAGTGCCTGGCATTCAGTTTCCACACCCCACAGCTGCCATCAAGTTCAACAGCTGGGTCATAAATGGGTGGCTGTGAGGAGTGCAGAAAAATAAGAAAAACATATCATTCAGCATTTAGGACTGCCCGGCCCAGAGGGAAAAGGTTTGTGGCATTTTAATCGGAAGAGGAAAAAGGCACAAGGGGGGGGGGGGGAAGCATCACAAAGAACTGGTACTGAGATGAAAAAAAGGATTCAAACGAAGCAAGAAGGCCCTACCATCAGCAGAATTTCCAAGTCCCCAAACTTTCTTGTGCAGCTACTGTTGAACACAACTGATTAGCCCTCCCACTCCCTTCCATTTACTAAATCAAAATATAAAATGTTAAATGTTTTGTTTTGTTTTTAAGGAATGAAAAGAAGTTGAGACACTTACATGTCCTAAGACAGAAGCATTCATTAAAAACATACCAAAAATATTGAATATACCGAAAGCAATTTAAATAGTCTTCATCCATGTATTAAAAAAATAAAAAATAATTAAAAAAACCCTTTAATAACAAAGAAGAGTGCTACAATCTCACTAAGCACATTCTGTGCAGCTACAGAATTTCACTTTATCAGCATGAAAGAAATGGCAGCTACGGAGGGGGAACCTTCTCAGCACACAACCACCAATTTTGCTATATTGAGACACTGCAGTAGCTACCCTTCACATTATCAGAATATGTTTATACCATAAGCAGTGTAAGAACTTTCAAACAAGGTGTTGTACAAAAGGGGTAGCTTTGAATTAGGTAACTTGAATGACAACAGCAGTGAAAATAAGCAAAGAAGAAAAAATAATTCTTTGAAAACCTGGGTATTTCCACTCACCCACTAATCACAACTTAGAGCTGCACCAGAGGCATAGTACCATCCACATAATGGCACTTTGGGTACAACCCAGAGCACATCCAACCTAGCAATCCACCCAGGAAATGTCTAAAATAAACACCTCCTTCACTGTTACTCACTGACATTCAGCATCTTGTAGTTCCTGCAGTTCACCATAAATTAGGCTTAATCCTGCAATAGAAAGCAGGAGGTGGGAAATATAAATCTGCTCAGGGAGACTACTTTTTAAGTTTCTCCAAATAACAGTAAGAATGTACTTGTAAGAAGATTAAAAAATCCAAGAACAGTGGGTTTTGAGTCTTCATAACAAATCCGACCAGATTTCTCCAGATGTTTTTAGATGAAAGCCTGCTGCTATCCATAATTCAGGTGACAAGTGGTCTACTCTTCTCTTGAATAGAGTGCTAGACTTAGAATGGGCATATAAATAATCAAACCACAGGGACCCTATTATCTAGATATTTCTTGCTTAATTTATGTAAATAACTCATTTATGAGTGTTGCTACAGTAGCACCTTCATAGTCGATGGGTACGGAACCCAAGGATTCATTCAAGCTGAAAGGTACCTCCAGATATAACTGGTCCAACTGTGATTCAAGACAGAGCCAACTTTGAATTAGATCAGGTTTCTCAGGCTCATATCCAAGTGAAATTTTTAATATCTCCAAGGAGAAAGACATATGAAAAAACAGAGGGGCTCTTTTTAAGGTGTAGTACTCTGTTCCTCCATTCTCACAACTGAGGAATACCAAGAAATCTCACAGTCTAACCAGAAACACATCAAGAAAGGAAAAAAAAAAAAAAAAAAAAAAGGACAAACAACAAACGAACAAAAAACCCAAACCTAAACCCAGATGGCATCAGTCTACACAATCCAGACTTTCCTGCTCTACCTTCAAAAGCTAAAGGCTCCCTACTCAAGTGAGCTATTTCCCGGTATAGTTTAATGATCCCAGGTCTGTTGTTAGACCTTTCCTCTCTTGACAGAGGTCAGACTGTGGTTCTGTGTTACTTTGCTCTGTGTGTACAGTGTAGGTTTTCAAGAGCAGCATAAATAAAGAGACAAGTGAAAATAGCAAGTAATAATTAAGATTATGATATTACTCAGAGGATCAACTGAGATGCTCTTCATTGTTACACTAGAGAAGTTCTCATTTCTATAAACAGTTTACAAATCAGGAATAAAAGTAAACATATCCATGTAAAAATACTCTAAACAAGGACATTTCATATATGGGCATCCATACAGAGGGATGGAGTATTTTGCTCAGTGCTGCACAGAAAGCCTTGCAGGAAAGCAAATAACTCTAGAAAACAACTGGATTTGAAGGGAACCTGTCAAAAATTCCAATTTATTCAGACCACTAAATTTGGCTTTATTTCACACACAGCATTGGGATGAGAGAGATGACAGAAAAAAGGCAAAGTTTCTAGACTAAGTATAATAGTCATGCAGGGATGCTTCCTGACACAATTATAGAGATTAAAAAGCAATGCAAGTTCTTCCACCTCAATTTATAATTATTTGTCTGTTTTCCTTATGAGGAAGAAGATGACTGCAGGTCTGTCTTTAGTTAATGCACAAAGCGACAGCCAGCCCCTAACTAACTGTAAATGTTCAGATCCTGGGAACAGCTAAATTGGCTTTTGGCAAGTAGTGGAATGTTTGCCGCTGACTGGTTTGAGATTTTTCTCAGCTCAGCATCTAGAAGTGCTCAACCATCCAACATGCAAGCAAGCGCAAAAGACGACTGAAAATGTTACCAAATGGTATTTAAGGGATCCTTTTGAATGTAGTCACATCAAAACACCATTCGTTGTAAAATTAGCAGTCAATACTGGTGATGGGCTAGTTCCAGTCTCATCTCTACAATTTTCTCTTTAAGCTTAAAATTAATAAAAAAGAACTCAAAGATCTACTAGTTACAGCCTTAGAGGCAAAATTTCCTCCATGTTCCTGCTCAAAGCATTATCAAACATGCAAAGAAAAGGCAGTGAAATTATTGTAAAGTCAGGTAGAGAATTATTTGTTGTTATTATTATTATTTATCACCCAAAGTTTTGTTTGTTTTTTCAGGGTTGTTTTTGGGGTTGTTTGGGGTTGTTTTGTTTTTGTTTGTTTTAATGTAAATAATTAAAAGATTTCAGAAATTTGAGTTGTCATCAGACTTAAGGGAAAGGTATTAGTTAAAAATTTTCCTATCTCGATTTTCAGGGATGGCATACTATTTTCCTGTTTTACTATAAAACCTAGCAATTATTCAGTTAGTTTTCTAAAAAAAAAAAAAGCAGATATTTTAAATATTCCACCACTCTAAACAATAAAAAGGCACTTTGTTACATATCACCATACACACCAGTATCTTAGACACATTACGAGTCTACACTAGATTAGAACTGACATTTTGAAAAAGTTTGCTTGTAATGATATACATTTAATACAATATACCTCATTTGACTACTTAAGTCAGTAGCAATGTAGAAAAAGAAACAAAACCCTCATACAGACTTACCTTCTGTTCTGAATTCTCATAGAACAACAGCCCAAAATAGTCCTTTTCCAGTAAATTGAGATGTTCACACACTTTGTCAAACAGCACTTGTCCTTTTGCTCTTTTCTAAAAGAAAAAAAAAAAGACAAGACAAAAATAGTATCAGTAAAATCCTTAATTAAAGGTATTGTTATTCAATGGTATTAGTCAGGAAAATGTACAATATCAGTAAGAAAGATTATAAAGCTGTAGGCTTTCTTATGATACACTAGTCACCATATTTTGAAAGCTATACATACCACAGGCAAAAATAAAGGCATTTCAAGTTTTCTCAGTTCATCAAAAAAGTTGACTTGAATGCACAAGGAAAATACAGGACCTAAATTGATTTAAATATTTTGCATCATTAAGTGTCAATAAATAGTTCTTAGCTTTTCTAGACCTTTGTTTTTAAAATAACAGAAGACTTCTTAATGTGAACCAACTTCTTCTATATTATCTTCTAAAAATTATTATACTTCCTACAGTGTTAATTTCTGTTGACTTCTGCATTCCTAGACTTTTGGCATACATCTTCATGGCTGCCACAAACCACAGGATATGAACTCTCAAGAAAAATAAAGCACTTTTTCATCTTCCAGAGACAAAAAACTCAAGACAACTACTAAAAGTCAGTGATTAGACCAGTAGAAGTGTTATACAAGCGTAAGCAGAACATAAGCAACGTGTCTAGCTGTCTGTAATGCAGAGGTTTTGAGGGGCAGAAATAAGAAAGTAGAGCGGTCTTCCATCTGTAGACTTGGGAACTCTCTCAGTACTCGACAAATTCATTAGATACCCAAAAATAAAAAGCAATCTTAAAGTTTAGTCTTCCTAATAATAATATTTGTGAAAGTCAGTAACAAAACAAAAATAAAATAAAAAAAAAGAAAATTTCATTTTTATTTGAGGTTAGTTTCAATACCCTAGTCTACTATTTTATAATAGTAATTGAAGATTGACCATCATTTTAACACACTCTTAAAAAGGGTGTTTGCTCAGTATTACCATAGCTTAAGCAAATGGCAATTAGTCCTGAAGATCACAGAATGTTTGGGGTTGGAAAGGACCTCTAAAGATCACATAGTCTAACCCCCCTGCCAAAGCAAGATCACTTAGAGTACATTGCATAGGAACTAGTGCATGTAGCTTTTGGAATTCTCCAGAGAAGGAGACTCCACCACCTCTCTGGGCAGCCTGTTCCAGTGCTCTGTTACCCTCATAGTGAAGAGGGTTGGGACTGAAGCCTAGTCTAGCTGAGAGGTGTCCCTACCCATAGTGGGAAGGCTGGATTAGATGACCTCTAAGGTCCCTTCCATCCTAAGCCATTCTATGAACCTCCTGATTTCTAGTTTATGGCCATTGCCCCTAGTCCTCTCACTGGACACCACTGAGAAGAGACTGGCCCCATCTTCCTGACATCCACTCTTCAGATATTTATAAGCAGTGATAAGATCCCCCCTCAGCCTCCTCTTCTCCAAGCTAAACAGACCCAGGTCTCTCAGCCTTTCTTCATACGGTAGGTGCTCCAGGCCCTTAATCATCTTAGTGTCTCTGCGCTGGACCCTCTCCAGTAGTTCCTTCTTGAACCAGGGAGCCCAGAACTGGACACAGTACTCCAGGTGAGACCTCACCAGCACAGAGAAGGGGGAGGAGAACCTCCCTGGACCTCCTGGCCATGGTCTTCGTAACACATCCCAGGCCTTCTTGGCCATGAGGGCACACACTGCTGGTTCATGGAGTATCTGTTGTTCTTGTACCTGGAACTGGGAATGTAAACAAAGACATCCCATATCTCCCTAGTGCTGGTAATGAAAAGCAAGTTCAGGCCATACTTCTGTGAGCCAGGTTTAAGGGGAAAAAAATTTGTTTTACTAGCGATGGCAACTGACAGGAGACAAGGTTATAGAGCAGATGGCTCACAACACATACCCAGGGGTGGGAAAGATGAGAATTTCTTTCCACAGTTAAAATTTGAACATGAATGGCACGCTGTCTCCCACTTTGAACCAAGTCCTTCATGACTGTTCTGCTATTTGTGGCATTTATCAATGAGGCCACAACATGGCATTTTCAGAGGCCTGGCAGCTTAAAGGAATTCCTGTATTTGCTTATCCTACAGATTTCAGCAGACGCCACAGACCACTGCAATTCCACAGAAACAGACCCTGTGTAGGCCCTCGTGACACTGCAGCCATTGTCCCCATAGACAGTGGCAGAGCACTTAACAATATGCTCCAGCTCAGCACTTGCCTGCAGCTCAGCACCACAGTACAAAACATTAAGGTCAGGAGAGGGAAGAAAAGAAGGTATGTGCTGAGTAAATAGCAAAGGCATTGTTGTTTTATTCTCCAGGAATCCAAAGCTTGCTTTATTCAAGATCATGTTGTTCACCAGACATTACAGTCTTGGAGATGAGAAAATTTTCAAAGAAATAAATATATAAAATTAGTACAGTTAGTAGCACAAGCATCACAGCAAGGTAGTGAAACCACAGTTAATATCAAGTCTTTGACAAACAGAAACTTAAAGCAGCCAAAATTACAGGAAATATATTGCAAGTATGACAGTAAAATATTGCACAGTTTCTTCTTAGGAAGTCGTAGTCAAACAGAACTTGGACACCCTGGCAATGCCCACTGTATGTCTAAAGTTCATTTTTATGTTGGAAGAGCTACAAACTTAAGGAAAAACAGCATTATGCCATGAAGATCAAGTTATTAGACATGTCTCTACATTAGAGACAGCAGAATGATACAAAGAAGTTATATTATCAGAAAGGGACATTCATAGAGCTCTGCTGTAGATTGAAAAGCATAAGCAGCCTCTCAGTATCAGCAACAGTTCTCATTATACTTGTAAAATTAAAAGACTCCTCGTTATTTAACTTTTTTTTTTATTGCCGCATAGTTTGTAAAAATCTTCAAAAGTATTTAATTTGCAAAACCAAACTCTTCAAGTGCAGTTTCTTTGTAATCTCTTTGAGGACAGGCATTACTATACAGTTTAAATTATACAATAGTAAGTGATTTTTCTGGAAAACCCCATGCTTCTAAGAGAGGAATTGAAGTTACACAGAGAAGACAACTGTTGTGATCCAGTCATTTCAAAAGTTAGAGACTTTCTACTAGAAGAGCAGGGGACTATAAGAAGGCAGCATCATGGTTTGCACAGTTCAATGTTTCTCTTCAAACTGGATTCTATCACTTTTTCTACCAGTTGTTTGAGGTGTTGATAATCAAAACCAATGTGTAACATGATCATTACAAACCACATATATGCACGTACAGATATGCATTTGTGTATAGGTACATAGGTACACATATCTGTGTAAACAGCACAGCAAGCCTCAGCACTGAATACAAGGCAATCTCCTTATTCCAGATTCTAATGCTGAAATGGCAGTAAAAGCCATGTCCATATTCAGCCCCTATGAGAAAAAGGGCATATTCAGCCTAGCTGTACAAAAAGGCTGAGAAGTGAGGACAGGATCACAGGGCCAGCAGTTTAAAACACAAGAGCACTCAGAACACAGCAGTTTTCTGTATTGCCCCCGTTACGCTTCGTCTCCAAAGCAGCCAAGCGTAAATCTCTAAAGGAAAGCACGGGAGCAGTGAGTCTACTTCTGCCTCAATGGCTGGGACCAGCCTTCCCTGCAACCCCCACCCACACCACCTCCTGCCTAAGGGCCCAGGGAAGGTGGTGTCTCAGCTCAGAGACTACAGGTCCCTGCCTGAGCAATGGTGTAAGTATGCTCATCTCTGACCCTGTCTCCTGGATGGGCCTGGGACTTCCACTGCAGAGAGCTGCTTTCATGGATGAACCCTTCAGACCTAGGTCACAGCTCCTCATGCAGAACTATGTGCATATCCCAGCATAACTATTCTATTCCCTGTGCTCACAGCGAGTTGATCAACAATGAGACTTACTTGCCTGAAGTGCCAGGGGTTTTTCAGCTCCAAAAACACTTTCAAGGAAACAAATCACACAGGTTGGAAACAGGATTTGATTTTATTTAATTTAGTTTTCTGAATCTTTTTAAGAGTTGATGCTCCGAAGCATTAACACAATGTACTTGGTTGTAGCCAGGAGCAGGCTGATGCCTTTTTCCAGCTTAGCTTAGAAAACATCCCTTGCAGTCTGACAAAGGCAAGTCACAGCAAGTAGAAGTGGGAATAAAGGCCAAACTGTCCCTATTTCCTGAGGAGTGAGACCCTGAAGAATGAGAAGCAGTACTGATCACATACAAAAGAAGAGGGATGTAAGGGGTATTCTCAGAAGTATGACACATATCAATGACAAGCATACTTTTTGGACAACAAAAAAAAAATGCTTCACTGTGCTCCCTGGTCAGTGACCCATGGAAAGTGCCTGCCCTGTGCTTGTACTGCATGCAGGAAGAGATGAAGAGTGGCAGTCCCTGATGGTGCATCAAGCCTGGAGCCCTTCCAAGCACGAGCTATTCAGCACCTGCGGAAATGCAACCAAGGGAACACCTGAGATCACTCCTGAGACCTAGGTTATGAGTGGCACCTTGCAGGTGCAAGAGCAGCTGGCAAGAACCTATCCAAAATGGCCAAGAGGAGCTCTGGCAAGGGGCTGTGCTCAATGCTGCAGAGAAAGGCAAAAAAAACCCTGGAGACTGCTACCAGTCCACCCTGGGGGGGATGGAAAGCACCTTGATCCCCTCAGCTGCAGGGCATGAGAGGCCACCTTTGGCTGTGGTAATGCCAGAGGTGAAAGAAAGGGGTTTGGTTCCCTCTGCATGAACTTTGCAGTGATGTAGAGAGCATCTTTTGGCTTTGATATGACTTCACACAAGCATTACTTTCAGTGGTGTCTGCTGAATCTGGACCAGTATTTTAAGTGTGTGTCACATTTAACATCATCCCTATTTTCCTTTTTCCAAATAAAAGATGTCATACTTTAAACAAACCACTTAGGTATACTCAAATACTAGTCTATACATCTGAGCAGTGAGGAAACAAAGATTTGCAAATCAAAACTCAATGACAATTAACTATCTCTTCATATCAAGTTCACTTTTCTTAATTCAGGGTTAAAAACTGGTATTAATTGTACATTAAGCAAACATATTTTACTTTGTATTAGCAAACTGTAAGTAACCATAGAACTTATGTCAACTCCAATATATTTCACTTGTTCATACGTGCATAAAATCTGGTCAATGCTGGCATCCCTGAAATGCCTTTTGTTATAAATATTTAATTAGACCCCTGACTGAATGCAGTAAACAAAACTAATAGATCTTCATTTGCTCCTAACCAGTAATCATTATGCAGTTAGCAGTTCTTTGTTTGTTTAAACTGTGTTGTCCTCTACTAAAACCCAGATAATATTTAAAGCAGAAAATCTGAACAAGACTTTATCACAGATCCCAAATTTAACAACATTTCCTCTCAACTACCTAAGAAACCACAGAACAAAAGGAACAAAAAAGCAAGTTGATTCCCCTCCCCCCTCATGAAAACAAAAGATTAATAACTTACATCTGCTTCCACAGATGTCAATTATCAGGAAAGGAGGGGGTCAAAATTATGTCATTTGCACTGTGTTAATTTTTTTTTTTCCAATTGCTTCTAGAAATTAAATCTCAAACATTCCAACAGACTGCTCCCTCAAACAGTTAAAACTTAGCAGCAATTATATCTCACAAATATTACACTACTGATTCATGAACCTAAGTTTTTTTTATCCTTCAATATGGCTCTGTCATTTCAAGTAAGCACAAAGATTCAGTAATTTACAATTTTTGGCAACTATCACTCAACATCTTTAATCCTCACATATTTGATAAGTCTCTCTGATACACTCAAATGTTGTTATCCCTATATGTGAACTGAACTCTCTTGAAAGAAAGTAATAAAAGATAACTGAAAGTTCCTAACAGTTCACAGCCTGTGAAAGTTTTCTATATCATGCTCCTCCAGAACTATTCAAAACAGGAGTCTTTTTCCTTTTTCCATAGTCCTTTTTCTTCCTCTCCAGGCATTCACACATTATTCTGAAGAGTCTGAGGCTATATGGATATTATCTTTAAGAGCTACAATAGTTTTAAGGTTAAAATAAATTAATTGCTCATGCTTTATGTATGCACATATTATGTACACATAACTCATCTTTTTTAGGATAATAGTTCCATACAATATTATATCCTGATATATTTCAGGAGTTTACTAAAGGTAAAGAGCCTTAGACATTCTTACTTTCAAGGTACAGAACACAGAAAATCAATCTATTTTATTACTATGGAATCTGTGGACTTAAGGAACTTGACACATTTTAGACTAAAAACTTAAAGGGCTTAAATATAACATTTCAATGGAGGTTATTTTGCTTCTTTAAGAAGCTTTCTGGGTTCCCCAGAACCAAACTAAAGCAAGTTTGAAGAGTAGCTGGTATCAAAGTTCATAACACTACTCCCACTTAAAAGCTTTTAATTCCTCAGAGAAAGTAGCCAAGATACAGAGTAACCATTTAGAGACCACAGAGATACATTTTATCAACAATCCAACATATTACTGGTTTCACCTGGTACAAGACCTAGCTTCATTATGCTGATATGTCATGGACTTTTCTGGGCAATAGTGGAGTACCTTAAATGTTCTATCTACACTGGCATTCCGATAAGCATATCTGGAGAAGCTACACTCAAGAAAAAGATTATAAAGCAGGTCCTTCAAACCCACATCTACAAAAGCAAAGTAACAGAAGGTCAAAGATGGATGAGAAAAAAGCCTGAAGGAAATTATCACAAAAGAAGCTGAAATACCTGTTTAAACAGTTCTGTAGAAAAAGAATTATTGACTTAAGACAAATTAAAACTAGCAAGTTGACACCAGTCAGAAGACCTATTATGGCAAAAAGAGTTCTAAGGGCAAAAGAACGAATAGATTACTCTCAGAGGTGATAAATTAATTTACAAAGTAGCCCCTAAAGAAAAGAAATATCTGAGATGTGCTTTATGTTGGAAACCAAGCATCAACCATACATGCATGCCTTGAGCAATGGGAAAGACATGCAAAGACAAGCCATAAGAAATAATTCCACTGTCAAACAACACAAGGTGGCTGCCAAAAAGAACTTAAAGTAATTAGCAATACACAAAACATACACAAGTGGCAAAGAAAGAAGAAGGGTACAAATGTACCTGTACTCCTACAGCATCATTTGACGACAAATGCTGAACTAGAAAAGAACAGCATCAAACTACAGTAATTTGCAAAGATGTCTCTATATTACAGTAAAAACATGCTGATTTGTCAGGAGTTAATTGCTGTGGTTTCTTCTCCCCCCTCAAATAATTTCATATATAAGTTTGCTATCTCAACATGTTACGGACATTTTTTTCAAACTGACCATCTCCTACCAGCTTCTATTCTGTGGTACTCACCAACAAATGACATCATATGGCAGAGAGAAGGCAGACACTGTAATTAGCTTTCAGAAACATTTTGTCACAGCAAACAGTTTTTGTTTACTCAGAAATATATCTCAATGCATTCTGCATGTAACATGTAAACATACTTTTCCAGAATGTACTTTGACTAAATATAATTCTGAGAAAATGTCTTCTTAGACAGAAGTCATGTCAATTTTATTTTAACTAACTTTAAATTGTAATAAATCCCAATTTTATTCAGATAGTACAGACTAAGTTTGCACGTGTACCTAATCCATTCAAAATAAACTAAAACAATTCCAGTTTGAACAGAGTGAGCGTGCAAATCTGGTACTTATATAGCCAAGTTTATAACTGTCTTGCAATTTGTGCTGGTTTTTGGGTTTTGGTTTGGTTTTTTTAAGATAGTACACAGATTCATCAGAGTTCCTTATATGTATTTGCTCCCAAAATTCAACTCAGTTTTGAGGATTCCAGGGGAATTAAAAAAAAAAGAGAGAGAGAAGTGACATGATATAAAATTCCCTTAGGCAAAACCTACTTCTATCCCTTCCCTTTTCAGCTGACAATGTAGCATTAACCCTTGCTTGCAGGGGACAGGGATAAGAAGCCCTAGAATACTGTCATTTTTCCTATATAAACAGGAACAGGTTTTACATCAGCCTTTCATAATGCACTTGTGAAACTCAAGTTTTATCAAACCAAATCCCAGAACATCTTCATAACTATTTCTCAGCTACATAAAAAACCCAAAACAAAAACAAACAAAAAAAAGGGACAGAAGAGCTAGGAAGACACTACAACCTACTTACTGTCCCTGTCTACCAGTTACTGCCACAGACATACTGCATTTTCACCTCAGCAAATTGTATGCCTTTTATTCCAGCCCTTGAAAGTCAACCTGATCAAATGTGCTGTGGTAGGGAAGGAAGATGCTTGGGAAAAAAGATTTATGTGAACCATCTGCAGATAAAACTCTATTTTCTCCCCAAATATTCAATATTAATATTGAAGTGCAGAAACCTTACCTTAAAGCAGCTAAATCAGGCCATTCAAAAAAAAAGTCAACTCCTTTCTTAATCTGTGGATAGACTAGCAGCCAGTTTTTTCTCCAGTAGAGACCTGTCAGCTTCACAGAAACAATTACCTGTAATGCCACAGTTGAACTGTGCAAGCAGTGGCAATTGCATAGAAATACCATTTCCATGTCATGTAACTCAGTATTCCATGCATAAAAAGTTAAGAAGTACTCAAATAAAAATAACTTAGATGTGTGTCAGTCTCAACCACTCAGAATGACAAAACACTTAAATGTCAAACATCTATTCTGAAGGAAAATTTTTGCAATTCACCATTATTTATAGGTAATAATCCAGAAGGCTGGAATAAGTAACACCAGCCACTTTAAGAAGTGTGTGTTACCAGAGTTTTAAGGAAGGCTCATGACAGAGCCCTCCAAGATACAACAGGCTGAATACATAACTTCCAAAGAGTTCCTGGGCTGCTTCATTACTCTCTCCAAGCGATGAAACTAAGCAGCTCTATAACAGAAATCTTAAAAAAAGATGTGAAATATATTCAAACAACATTTGAGTCTATAGGACTACAATAAAGAGGCTTAGAGTGGTTTTGTGTATTAAATGGACTTGGCAGGAAATCCGATGTGTAGAAATCAGACAGAGCCACAGACCTGGTGAAATGCATAAACTTTGAGCTGGGAAGTATATTTCCTCAAACAATAGGTCTGATCACTATTGCTTGTCTTGAAAGGAGGAAGAAAAAAACCCAAAAAACCCACCAAAAAAACCCCAAAAAACAACAACGTGGGACTCGGACTTTTTTCTGCAAAGAAAACAAAATGCAAAATACAACTTGCACCCTGCCCTGTCCCTGCCAGAGGATGACGTAGGACAAGCAATGCCCATCATTAAGCTGAGCACATAGCTTTTCCTCAGATGATCTTTTGGAACAAATCAACTCTTTCACTTTTCTCATGGTTCCAAAATAAACTAGCACTTGCAAAGAAAAACTATGTTGTCCATTCAAATATACCACAAACATGCACAAATGGACAAGCTATTCAGTGGGATGATAGGGCTTAAAAAAATATCCTTAACCCGAAGTGTAGTACAAACTTACACTGTTCCTGATTCTTTTTTCTCCAAGGACATTCATGTTGACATATTTTGTAAGAAAATAATAATTTTTTTAAAAAAATCAATAAAAAAAGAGCAGAACTGTTTCATCTGGATTAAATAGTCACTGGCTGCACTAAAGAATTACAGTCAAAGAAGCTGAGATGGTTTAAGTAATGAAATTTAGTGCTTTAAACACTAAGTAATTATTTTGAAAGGCCAATCTTTATCAAATAGATCAAAACTATGAAGTTAGTGGACTTTGCAGCAACTGGTGTCCACTCAAGAGCAGAAGAACATTCTGCTACATTGCAACTTCTGGAACACGGTACAAACTGTGTTGAAGGAAGGATATTCTTGAAGCCACTTCAGTTCTGAAAAGTTATTTTGATAATATATACACACTCATATACAACTTTTTATGTTTTTGAACACAAATGCTGAACACCCTCAACAGATCAAGAAGTACTCAAGGATAAAATGGTAACATTTCAGCTTGTTCATGCAAACATATCTAGAATTAGAAATGAGTACCTTTCATGGAAAGCAGTAAGCCTGCTTCATACAACCAACAAACATTTGCTAAAGGTTATAATTTTCTCAGTCTTGCCTTGGAAATTTTTTCCTCACTTCCTCTTATAAACAAAGCCACTGCCACATTATCACACAGCTCTCAAAAGCCAAGACAGGAAGATCCCTGAATGATACTGAGGTCAATATTACATTAAAAAAATAATCTGTGGTAACCAGGTTAGAAAACAGATATCTGAACATACACTTGGCTTCTGTCATAATTACAGGACTTCACCTCTTTACTTCAATTAATCCCTCTAATTATCTCAGCTTTGTATTGCAGAATTCAAGCGTTTATGAATATAGCTGAACTCAGCAAGTTTGGATATGCAATTTTCACTTGATAAATACTAAATTTCTAAAAAAGATGAGTGAAGCAGGGAGAGCCTGGTTCAGAACAACCTCTACAGAGCTTTTGCTGCTTACTCTAAATCTCAGAGACTGCACTTTATGATAAACTGTAACTTCTACAAAAGCTCAGTGGCATCGATTCCAACTGAACTGAAATACCCAATTTTTTAAGTTTGAAAAAATTCTGTCTATGTCCAATCAACTTTGAGAAATCAATCTAAATTTCACTTTGCAAAACAAAGAACAAAAACAGCTTCAACAGTTCGGGGGGGAGGAGGAGAGGGAGTTGGGTTTTTTTTGTACAAGATGTTATATGAAACAAGGTATAATTCTTTCAACATCCAAAATTCAAAATCCACGCTATAAAAAATTCAGTACTTTCAAGTGTTTTAAAGCAGTGGAGCTGAAGAAATGTAGCCACAAACACATCTAGAACCAAATTAAGCTCAGAGTGAAAGGGAATATAAGCAGGATAGAAATCTAACTACCATGTGGATAGTAGCTTAGAGAGCAGTTTCTGGTCTACTGAAATTACATTTCTTCCTAAACATACAGACTATTGTCAGTGGATTTTCTGCTCTTTTAGGGAAAAAGAAAAACAAGATGGAGAGAAAAAAGAATGGAAATTAAAATTAAAAACTGTCAGAACTGAGACACAGGAAGACAACCAGCACCTGAATTTATACTAGCTTTCTAAAATAAAGGAAAGTAGAGGGAAATAAAAGGATAGGTATCAGACTAAACAGCTGGACTAGATGATGGAATTCAATGAGCAGCAACAAAAGAGAGCTGCTATTTTAGAAGCTGTTTAATAGGGGCTGCTAGGGATATTAACGCCTGAATTCATCTGTACTCTCAGCACAAAGTCGCACAGTTTCCAATTGTACATGTGTGGAGTAAGCCTAAAGAAGTTCTTAATTATTTAGTGATTTATTTTCTTACTTCAAAAAAGTTAGAGAAAAACAGGCACTTGGACAAGAGTGATAAACAGATGAGATTTTATGAAACTGCCTTTTCCTGCAAATGAAAAAAGTGAAAAGTGATCACCTTGCTAAAAGGACCACATACAAAAACATTAATTTTGAGAACCTAAGATAAATTAAAAAAACCAAACAAACAAAACCCACAAAAGGTGTTTCCCTTCATACTCTAAACTTGCAAATATAGAAAATATTTTATACTGACTGATGTTGTTTCTCCATTTGCACTTTTTCAGTAATAGCCCCTTTTCACTAAGCTCCAAATGATTTTAAAGGTATCTTTTTAAAATTAAAATTGTAGAGCACAGCTAAGTATTGCTGGCATTAAGACTAATATTCCACTAAAGTGCCTGAGTCAGAGTCGTCATTTCACCTCAATGGTATGCCACACCACAAGAGGTTGTAGGTGCTAACCCTCCAACAAAACTGAGCTTCAGTTTACCAAGAAGGGATTATGAGGGAAGAAGGGTTACGAGGCTAAACCAGTAGTTAGCTCCTTGCAAAATGTCAAGATGGTAGCATCAACCAGGGATCAATGCAACTATCAACTACAACTATAATTAATGTACATTACTTGAGGTTTGAAGGGACCTCTGAAGGTCACCTAGTCTAGCACCCCCGCTCACAACATGTTGGTCAAACCCTTGGCTAGTCAGATTTTGAATATTTCGAAGGGTGGTGACACTACAACCTATCTCAGCAATCTGTTCTGGTGTTTACTCTGCTGGGTTAATAACTATCTAGATGGCCAAGCACAGAGAGTTGTGATAAACTGATTTAAATCCAGTCAGTCACACGTGGTGTCCCCCAGGGCTCAGTGCTGGGGCTGGTCCTGTTTAACATCTTTATCAATGATTTGGATGAGAGGATTGAATGCACCCTCAGTACGTTTGCAGACAACACAAAATTAAGCAGGAGTGTTGATTTGCTTGAGGGTAGGAAGGCTCTAGAGAAAAGTCTGGCCAAGTTGGATCAATGGGCTAAGGTCAATTATATGAGGTTTAACAAGACTAAGTGCCAGGTCCTGCACTTCAGTTTCAACAACCTCATGCAACACAACAGGCTTGGGGATGAGTGTCTGGAAAGCAGCCTAACAGAAGAGCACCTGGGGGTGCTTGTTGACAGCCAGCTGAACATGAGCCAGCAGTGTGCCCAGGCGGTCAAGAAGGCCAACAGCATCCTGGCCTAGATCAGAAATGGCATGGCCAGAAGGAGGAGGGAACCGATTGTGCCCTGGCCAGACTACACCTTGAGTACTGTGGCCAGGTATGGACATCACAGTATAAGACAGACATCAAGCTGCTGGAGCCAGTACAGAGGAGGGCAATGAAGCTTGAGAGGCTGAGGGAGCTGGGATTGTTTAACTTAAAGAAGAAAAGGCTGAGAGGAGACCTTATTGCTCTCTACAGCTACCTGAAAGAGGGTTGTAGTAAGGCTGGTGTCAACCTCTTCTTCCTAGTAACTAGCAACAGGACAAGAGGAAATGGCCAGAAGTTGCACCAGGGGAAGTTCATATTAGATATTAGGAAGAATTTTTTTATTGAAAGAGTTGTTAAGCATTGGAACAAGCTGACCAAGGAAGTGGTGGAGTCACCATCCCTAGCAGTGTTCAAAAAACAGGTGAATGTGGCGCTTTGGGACATGAAAACTGTTGGCCTTCTTTACTGGCCCATGATCACTTTGTCCATTAGGACACCCCATGCCCAGTTCTTTCTCTGCCAAGCTGCTTTTCAGCCAAGCGGTCCAGCTTCTATTGGCATGCGAGGCTGTTCCTCCTCAGGTGCAGGCAGGACTTGGTATTTCTCTTTGTGGAACTTTGTGAGAGTCCTATATGCTCATTTCTCCAGCCTACCCACGTCCCTCTGATATCAGTCACCCTTCTCAGTTTTATCATCACCTACAAGCTTGCTGAGGATGCACTTTATGCCACCAGTTGTGTCACTAATTGCCTTGGTATCAATGCCTTTAATCTAGCATTAGTGACTAGCCTCTAGATGGACTTTGGGCTGCTGATCAAAAACTTTGGAACCTAGCAGTTGAGCCAGTTTCCAGTCCACCTCATTTGTCCACTTACCTAGCCCATACATCATTTGTTTGCCTAGAACAATCATGGGAAAGTGTCAAAAACCTTGCTAAAGCTGAAATTATATCCACAGCTCACCCCTCACCCACAGAGCTAGGCAGCATATTATATAAAGTGTGATTTCCCCTTTGTAAATCCATGCTGACTACTCCCAAACATCCTCTTGTCCTGAAGAAGTTCAGAAAGGATTATTTTCATCATAACCTTCCCAAGGACTGAGGTGAGGCTGATCAGCCTGACATAAACCCCCAAATCTTCATTCTTGAAAAGAGGAATGATATTTGCCTTTTTTTTTTTTTTTTCCTTCCCCAAATCCCAGGAACCTCCCCTGACCACTGGGACCTTTCAAAGATGATCAAGAATGGCCTTGCAGTTACACCAGCCAGCTCACTCAGAAGTCGTAGATGCATCCCATAAGGTCCCATGGGACTTGTATCTCTAGTTAACCTCCCTGACCCTCCCTTTCTTGCACTGATTTCCAAATTGCATCTTCAGGCTTTTGCATTAACAATTTACTGATAAGACGATCAAGCTGGAAAAATAGACTCTTTCTGACTAAAACAGCTTATGGACTACGAATAGTGCATCATTACCTTTGCTTTTTTAAGAAACAAGGCATTACTATCCACCTCAACATTATCTATTAAGATTCTAGTGAATCTAATGTATGTAAAACCTGAACTCAAACATCGCGTCTTCTTACATCACATCACTGTTACAACCAGTTAGTAGATACAATGCTATATGATTAATTGGCCACAGAAGTTTCAGTATTTACTGATGAGCATCCTATCAGCTTACACTAACTAGAGCATTGATCTGCATGCTCATGGTGAAGCTACAGCATCAGGGCTTTATCTCCTTTTATGCCCTTTCCCAGCTATTGTCTTATACAACCACATGCAATAAGAATGTACAATGACAAAAATGAACAGAAAATAAGTTGCTGAGTTATATTTTGCTTTTTTTCACACTCTTTTTTTAAGTTATGGGAATTCAAATTGAGTTCTAGAAAAAAATCAATGTGATTGTAATGCAAACAGAAAAGATCACAAGGGGCATTGTGTTAGCTCAAATTTTATTACTGATTTATAATGAAGGTTTAAGATGGCAATTAGAAAAAGACAGGGCTCTACCAAAATCTGTCAGTAAAATAACAGTAACAAAACCAAGGTATTTTTTAGTTTTACTTCCTTGTTATCAAGCCTATACATCTATGCAATTGTCTCTGCATAAATACAGTATCTTGAAGTTGCTCTACAGAATACAGTAAAAATTGGAAGAAGCATCAAGAATATCTCAACCATGGAAATTGGTCCAAACTAAAACCTGATTTACTAGAAAGTCAACCAAGGTAAACTGGGCTTTGCATTTTGTGCTTAGATTGCAGAGTTTGTTTATTTTCTTTTCAATTGCTGTATCACTCTGTTACTTTGCAAAGCAGAAATAAACCTGCATTTACCCAAACACTAAACATTAAAGAAAGACTAAAAGAAAGCATCTGCTACTAGGATCCACTGCAGAGAGTACAAACTGAAATTTCAGTTATTAGCTGAAGCAGCTTTCTCAGACTTAGTATTTTGGTACAGTAGTACTCCATAAAAAGCTCTGCATGTATTTAAGAACACGAATTAGTTTAGAAAAATTGCAGTCACCACTGCTCATGTCAATGAACATATAAAACAAGTTGGTTTTATTCCACTCTGTCCTCCTCAGTTAATCTTTGCTTCTGTTCTTACAGCAAACTCTTTCTTATTACAAATAACCATAAAATATATTTCTTGCCAACCAACTTAACTGAATCATGATAGATTTAAAATACTGAAGAATATTTTGGTTTTAAATGCAAAATAGTATCTTTTGTAATCTGTGGTAAGCCACAACTTAATTTAAGTCTCATTTCTGGATGAGGAAAATGCCCAGGAAGATAAATTTCATACCGCCTTCCATTAACACAGAGATTTAATTCAGATTTAAATATCCTGGCTTATGTGAAAAATCAAAAGAGAATTCCAGGATTACTACACCATCTATGTCAATTTTTGTTATATATAAAAGAATATATATATATAATTTCTGTTTTCCATATACATTGTTAAGAATATAGAAATTTAAAAAAATACTTTTCAAGAACTTTTAGGTGATAAAATTTCTGCAACTTTAGATTATGATATGCACAGCCCTATACAATGAGTTGTAGAGAGTAATTATTCTGTAGAATATTTTTCATGTTCATGATTTGTTTATTCTGACAATTTGTTTTTTTCTTCTGTAAACAAAACAAAAAAAAAATTAGTAGACTTAACTAATGTCAACAAAGGCTTCACTCTTGCTTTTTACCCTTGACTTCATTTATGGTGACACTGTCAGGGAGAGATTCCTGTAGGGCTAAAATAGTGTGCTTTAAGAAACAGACTGAAATTGTAGTTTTAACATCAAGAATAGAAATCACTTAAATAGAGGGTTCAGAAGGCATGACTTACTAACAGCTATAAAACACAAACTTTAAAAATTCCAGCAAGCTGCAGCAAAACATTGCCAAGGACTGTTTCATCTTGATAAACAAGAATTTCTTAGCTGATAGGAAGAGTTTTATTAGAGAATAGGTTTGAAGCAAGCTGTACTAATGCATGAAAGAAAACTTAAGTTGGGATGAAACTGCTGAAAGTCTTAAAAACAGGCAGCTTTTTTCAGTCTTCTCTATCTATTACTTTTGAAGGACAGGTGAGCAGTATCTATACAGTATTACATTACAGTACACAAAAAGACTTGTACACAATAAGCAACTGAACTACTAGGAAGGCTAGTTAAATCCACAAACAAAAGAGTTTAGGGACTTATGGACAGACATTGGAAAATGAAACAGCTGCAAGAAAAGAAGCGTACACTACTGCATGACTTGTAATCTGTGTAATAAATAAAAAAATTGAACAATTCACATCAGACACCACTGTTTTGTCCACAGATCAATCTGAAAGATATATCTTGATGTCTGGTTTTAGAAAAGGCACAAATTATAACCACTCTTCAGGACTCAGATACTCAGCCTAGGCACAACAGCTCATCCGTTAGTTACAACAGGCAATATTTAACAACTATTCACAAGCGTAGTCCAGAACTATTTTCTCCCCATTCCAAAGAAATGGATATTCTAGTGCAAAGCTTAAGACAGAAATGTAAAGGAGGGTTTGATTTTAGTCAAATATAACCTATAAGCTTCCATAACAAATATTAAATCTCCACGTAACTATCAATTCATTGTCATTCTAATACTCAAAAATCTACTTGCTGTAGGTACAATCTTACAGAACACATTGAATCATATCACGTTGCTTGGTCACATCTTTGGCTTACTCAACCCAAAAATTAAAATTATGATATTCTAAACTAGCAGCTTATATGGCCAGAGAAACTTCTCACCACCTCATAGCCATCTCGTTTGACTAGAACAAACAACAAGGAGAAAAATTTCACAAAGATAAATGACTGTGACTGGAAGCAACAAGTGGAAGTAAAGCATCAGAAAGCCAAACAGACTCTACCAGCTGTTTAATTCACTGGATTAATTCACTTTCCTTCTCAGAAGTTTACAAATAACTGAATGCAAGAACAGCTTAGAGATCCTGTTCTACGAAAGCAACTGCTGAAGAGCAGAGGGTTTTTCATGATTAGGATGCACATGTGCAAGGGAACCAAGCCTCATTATTACAATTTCTCTTTGGTGCTCCTAGCTGGAAGAAATTTTGAAAATGTCACCTATACAACATTTGAGGTACAAAGCTGAAGTCTTTGGGTACTATGAACGTGGGTTTCAAGTGTTTGCAAAGATAATCAGAATTACAGAACAGAACTAAGCAAATTTTAATGTGTCTTACAACTGAGTGGCTGGAAGTACCCTTTGCAAATATAAACTGTCCTCCAAGAAAAACTGTCTTATTTCCAAGGGGGCACCATATCCCTGTATTTAATAAATTAGCTTATTTCTGGGGCATCCATCGGTTTAGCATTAAATACAGTGTTTCTAGTTAAAATAATTCCTGATCCTTCAGAAAGCATGCCTGAAGAAGTCATGGAGTTTGTAATAGTCTGTGTTGCATATCCTACTGGCAAAAGTGATTACAAATGCACTTTCTAACAGAGATCAGCCTTTCCCACCTATGTACTGAAGTGGCTGGCATTTTTTGGGAGGCAGTACTGGCCTGAACTGATCTCCTAATAAGATATACTTACTACCTTACTCATAAAAATTCTTGTAATAAATCTAACCAAAGATTATTTCACTGAAATAAGATTTGAAGTGCAACTTTTTTCCTCCTTTCATGCAATTACATGTTTCATAATTTAATCTTCATGTAAAATATGAAACAACTACTATTTGACTTAGAATTTGGTCACTATGGTCAGACTGAAAGAGCAAGTGTGTGTACATATATATATATATTCAAAGGATATTAAAGCCATAACCCCAATAAACTATTTTAGCTCACAATCCCTATTTCTGTACATGATCTTGAGTCACATTTAACAAACAAATATACACAATATCTAACCTAGTGATTTACAGTTTTATGCAAGCATTCCATGCAGCCATGAAAATATAGAACTAGAACATTAAAATACATATTTGTATTTAAAGTACAGCTGTAACAGAATTTGTCTCTGAAGCATACTTTTAAAAACTTTAGTTCTCCAACTGAGATAACTTTTTAAAAAAATAAATTAAGTCAAGACAACTTTATTGGTTCACCCTATCTTCAGGAAAACAATCTTTTGGAAAAAAAAAAAAAAGTCAAGTTTGAGCTGTGAAACAGTCACCATTGGAAGGTTTCGTATATTGCATTTTATTTTATTTGCTAGTGTACCTCGGACTGCATTTTTAAGGATAAACTGAGGTCTTAAAGATGAAATGTTAACTGCCCCCTAATGATAGCAACGTGTATGTAACATTGTTATGAGCTCACTAGATACACAAAAATGTGTTTGTGGAACTCAGTCCAATGAAAGCAAATTTTCTGTATAGAAAGAGAGCTCATTCTATAGAGACTTCGATGCCTTACCTCTAGGTCACAGCTGTACTCCGTGCCATCCAGAAGCATCACTTTACACTGTACAGTTTTAGTTTTCTTGGGAGACTTCTGAGGAATGTTTTCTGTTTTAATTTCAGCTGTCTGCACTTCTTTTGTCTCCTTTTTTTCTTTTTCTTCTTTTTCTTCCTTTTCCTCTGCAACTTTCTCTACTTCCATATCCTTACCATCTTCTTTGGCAGGCTACATAAAATACAGTTAAACAATGATTGAAACACAGGAAGCTGAATACAGACTTCTTTTATAAGCTACTAATAAATAAGACATTAAGCTTTCATTAAATTAATGGACACAAAATAAATAGTGTAAGCATTAAGGTCTTCCTTTGGGGACCAAATATTCTTGCTTTCAAACCACAGAAGATGCCTTTTTTTCTTTCCTTGAAATGAGCTATTTTTTAAAATATTTTATTTGTCTTTCCCAACAGAAACAAATCTAACAAGAAGCTCATGGAATTGTAGAAAACTAAAAGAGTGCTTATGAAAATTAAGTTACACAGAATCACAGAATGGTTGAGGTTGCAAGAGACCTCTTGAGATCATCTAGTCTAATGCCCTTAGGGCCCATCTAGGGTCACCTAGAGAAGGTCCAACATCACAGTAAGAAGTGGGATTTTGGTGATTTGAGAAGGAATTTCATGTTTTTAATCTGTGCCCATTGCCTTTTGTTGTTTAACCGCATACCACTGAGAAGAGTCTGGTTCCTTTTCATTCCCTCCCTTTAGGTGTTTATACACATTGATAAGATGCCCCTGATACTTCTTCAGGCTAAACAGTAGCAGCTCTCTTAGCCCTGCCTTGTATGAAACACTCTCTATGCCCTAAATTATCTTCACCAGCCTAGAATATGAGGTTTGAGCATTAAGAAGTGACAGGCAACTTTTCAAAAAGCAAGACTCTAGAGCACCACAGAAGGGGGTGTTTGGCTTGAAACTCAGCACCAACCTCCTAGAATAAATTAATAATGACAGTGACCAGAAGTGTGGTTTCTAGGTAAAGGATAACAAAAATTGGGATTATAAAGCCTCGGAGATAATCCATTTGTTATTTGTTGTGGATAAGTCACTAAGGAGGTATTCATGCTATCCAGTGGCTTCAGAGACAAAGCTGACTTAAGCTTCTCCTCTTATCTCTGCTCATTTCTACCACAATGATACAGTTCAATCAAAGCAAAGAGTGAGGTTATACCAAAATTAGACACCTAGAACTAATGGATTAGAACATGGTCTGATAGAGAGCGGGAACCTTTACAGCCCACTATACTACTTGGAACTGTATCAACCTAACTGCAGAAAAGGCCAGGTAGTAGCTGTCATTTTTTCCCTGGTATGATCCTAATGAAGCTTTACATGAATTACATAAATCATGACTCAGGTCTCATTAAAATTACTCCAAAGCATCTATTAGCTTTCCCACACATACCTGTGTTTCAGCACTACTAACGGAGTGTTTTTCTTCTTTGTCTGTTCTAGCATTATGCTGATTTTCAGCTGCTGCTTCTTCTAAGATCTTTTTCGGCCGAGCCACTCCCTCTGGTGTCTGGAATTCACTTTCTTCCACTACTTGTTCTTCCTCTGTGGTTTTTTTCTTGGTCTCATCTTTGGGCTCTGACAAGGTGTATGACCTTTGTTTCTTAAGCCAAGGGGGAAGGAAACGAGAAATACCCTTGCTTTCAGGTGAAGCTTTTTCCTTCTTTTGCCTGCTTGGACTACTTTGGCTAGTTGGTGCTGGGGCAGAGGAAGAATCTTGAGCTTCTTCAGGTGATGATTCCCTGGACTTTTGATTTTCTGGAGTTTTTAATGCTTCTTCAGGCTTGTCCTTGGCTTTGTCTGCTCCCAGCTGCTCAGAATCTGGCTTTATTTCAATCTCTGAGCCAACTTCAGTTGTCATTGTCACAACTTACACTAAAAGAAGCAACAATAGTTTCATTATGTAGCATCACTACTTTTACGGACATATATATTATTTGGAGTAATTTATAGTAATATCTACAAGAGTTTCTAAATTAAACTTATTTGTGTTAAAGAAATACTTATTTTCAAATTCTCAGCTTACAAGTAAGACCAGTAAGGTAAAACTTAGTGCACTGCAGATAACAATTTTCAAAAATACCACTCCAGAGAGATATCAATAGTTTCCTTCTCATTGATAAAAATTTAAGTGTGCTCACTGAAATGCATTTGTATTCCTAATGTTATCAGCCACAATTATTTCCTGAGTAATTTCAGTTCTCTTTCTACTGGGATACTTGGTTGACCCAGAAACACAAATTTCAGATCCACCTTGTCTAGTTAAACTGGTAGATACAACTTCTCCTTACTGTTCACTGACAGCTATCAATATAACACACGCTATATACAGAAAGTCTTCTTAAATCAGGAAAGAGCACATGCTTCCACTTGTTCCTTTTTACATTAAGAAACACCGTGTAACAGATTACCTATGTCCGTGCTTGATGGCAGTTAACTTGCACAACACTTTAAACTGGACTTGAAGACAACTGAAAACTAGTTTAGATCACAAGGCAGCACCACTACTTTGTCTCCAGGTTTCCAAAGCACATTTATAAGTAATCAGAAAAAAGTTAAAGTAAGGTATTCCCAAGGAGAAAAAGAAGAAAACAACACAAAACCAAAACAACAACAAGAAAAAGTAAGCTAATAGATGCCCTAATATACAAGAGATAAGCCCTTCTGGCAACAGAGATAATATTGAGCCAAAGGAAACAAATTTGACAGTTATCTTAGAAGGAAGCTCAGACATAGGAGCCTTGAACTAGCTACAGGCAAATTTATATCAAGCAAGCATCTTGTGACCAAAAGTAACTACACATTGTGGGTGTTTCTGTGTTCATTACTTTGCCTTCACTGTCTAAACCAAAACATCCACCGAAAGGGAAATTAAGGAAAAGTTAGTATCTTCACTGCTATACTAGAGACTTCTGGATCATTTTAAACTTAAACATTACAGTTATGTAGCCATTTATTTTAATTAATTTTTTTTATATAAAATTCTTCAAGTTTTAATACGATGCACAAAGGTTTTGGCGATAGAGTATTAATATTTGTGTTATTTATCTCAGAGGTAATAGGCCTCTGAAAGGCAGGTTTCCATCTGACTAGCTGTTGAGATGAAAGAACTTTCTATTTAAAGCCACATATTAGTATTAAACATATTAGTTTTAAAGCTGCTACTAGTCAAATTACATTTTGCTATCACCTTCATATCTTACATAGAATCGCTAAATAGTTATTGGTCAACTACTTATTTGGGAGGGTTTTTTTTGTTTTTTTTTACAAAAGTGTTCTGTTTGTTTAGCATTATTGATTTGAAGCACAAGAGACTGCCCTGCATTTCAACGTGGGTTAGGACAGGTCCTTTATGAACAACATGCTTGCTGGTTTCAATATATACAGTTTCTTGACATAAAAGCCATAAAGACATAAAAATCCTAGCTAGAACAGTCATTCAAATTTTACAGAGTGCAAAAGGGTCATGTTTAAGTACTAGGTAATACCTGAAAAAAATCGGTACTATCCTCAGTAGATTTTTCAAAAGCATAAATCAATTATTTTCTGTAAAGTACAATAATTTATACTCGAAATCAGGTTGAATCTACTGACAAAAAAAAACCCACAACTTTTATATTTCTGTTAAATTTTAAAACTTCTATTTTATCATCAGCATGTAAACAAGAAAAGCCATGGCATCCCATGGTACTGCACAGAACACCACTGTGCTGCACCATTGTGTGTAAGGTGACGATATAAGCCGCACATTTTCTATTAGAAGACCAAGAAAAAAGTAAATCCAATTTCACCTTTTAGTCATTACGTAGGTGGATTACTCCAATTTCAAAGACACGGAACTCTCTGAATGCAAAGGAATAAAGCAACTACTAAAGAATGTAGTTTTCAACTTTCAGTTCCTTAAGGAAGCAAAAATAAAATAAAATAAAAAAATCCCTAAATTTGGCTTAATTACATATATCTGCCACCTAACTATTTACACAGTGAACATGACAAGGAAGACTGTTTCAGTTTGCTCCTTCTCTGATGATCACTGTGCAGAAACAAAAAAATAATAAAAAAAATCAAGGTTAACTGTGGAGGCTGAAGAAACAGACTGCAGACTTTGCTTTTTTGTGAGTCACAGCAGTAGCCACAGGGCAGAAGCCTGTCAGAGTCCATTGGTTTGCCGTGCTGTGACAAGGCCACCGGAGCTGGGCCTGAACTGATCTCATGCTATCACAGCTCTGCCCTGCAGGCTTAGAAGGTAATGCATTGATAAACAGACTACCAAGAACAGTCCTATGCCACATATAGCCAAAAACCACCCAAAATTATTTCTTTTAAAGCTTCACATTTCATGGAGGAGCCTTATGTCATAAACCAGGTGACCAGACAACTAAAGCTGTGTTATCTTTCAGACTTTTGCTACTGTAATAGTATTTCCTGCTAAAAATATTTATCCCGAACATAAACTAACTAAAAATCACGCTTCCCCCGCATGATTCTGCCCCAACTGCCTCCTAAACTGGAAGCTTATTTGCAAGGAGGTAACTAGGTGAGCAAACTCTTTGCCAGTCTCTACATTGGTCAGCAGATGGTGCCATAATAGTTCTGAAAATCAGTAGCACACTTCAAAGGTCAAACCTTAAACAGCAACAATATTCCAATTTCAAGTGTGTAATTCCCAAATTATGACAAGTAAATACTTCTGTAAAAGCATTCAATAACATAATGTATTTTAATAAAAATAACTTCAGAGACCAACAGTGAATTACTACTCCATGACAATCACAGAATGGTTTGGGCTGGAAAGGACCTCTAATGATAATTTAATCTGACCCCCCTTCAATGAGCAGGGACATTCTCAACTAGGTTGGGTTAATGAGAGCCTCGTTGAGCTTCACCCCAAATATCTCCAGGGATGAGGCCTCAAGTACATCCCTGGGCAACCTGTTCCAGTGTTCCACCACCCTCATGGTAAAGAACTTTTTTCTAACATCCAATTTAAATCTACTCTTCTCTAGTTTAAAAACATTTCCCCTCATTCTGTCACTACAGGCCTTTGTAAATAGACCCTTTCCCACTTTCTTGTAGGCCCCCTTCAGGTACTGGAACATCACTATTAGGTCTTCCTGGAGCCTTCTCTTCTCCAGGATGAGCAACCCCAGCTCCCTCAACCCATCTTCGTAGGAGAGGTGCTCCAGCTCTCTGATCATTTTCATGGCCCTCCTCTAGACCCGCTCCATCAGGTCCATGTCCCTCCTGTACTGAGGGCTCCAGAACTGGATGCAGTACTCCAGGTGAGGTCTCACCGGAGCAGAGTGAAGTGGCAGAATCATGTCTCTTGATAATAAAAATTAGTTACATGTACAAGAACATTTGTGTGTCTAAGTATACACACGTATTCATGCAGCATCTAAGCTTATCTCCAGGAATAGAAATGGCACAAAACAGTGCCTTTCCAAATGATCTCACTATCATTCAAAACCAGTTTACAGAGAATTACAGGCATATCATGGTGGCTAGCAGTCCCCGACATCTAATGGCAAGTATACTCACAAGTATCCTTTTACCTAGATAATGAAGTCACTATTCAAAGTAACAAGAATTTTCTTTGCCTTCACGTTTACATGCATGTTGCCATACAACTGAATATTTGCAAGCATACAACTTTTCCCTCCCAAACACAGTAGCCTACCTAGGAAAACAGTTTTCTCCCAAAATAAATATTGAAATCGTCAAGTCTCTAGGACTAATTTTTGAAGTGCTAGGAAATTACTGCAGATGTGTCATTATACCTTGCAATGCACAAAATACAGAGCATAGCAGAAAAAACACTGACAAGTCCATACATGGGATGCTGTTGACTTAAAAGATACTTGTGAAGCAACAATGTGAGACAAGTCCTAGAGTAATTCTGCAGATCACCTTGAGCACAAAAACTAAAATCAAGAATATAGACAGTAAATTAAATGAGACGAAAGCCATTTCTGTCCAAACTGCAAAGTATCTGCAGACTAGATAGTTTTATTATGAAAATATTCTACTATGCTGACAAATTTCTGTAAAGCAACTCTAGGGAAGTTACCTCAGTTCTTTGTAAAGTCAAAATAGAATCCAGGAATGTTACTATTTCTCAAAATCTTTTTCCTGTTAAAGCCACAAAACAAAGGTATCTGTTCTTTACTACTCACAGTGCTCCCAGCTTTTCCTAAGTCACCTGCTGCAGGTCATCTCTATTTTGCCTTGTAAATAAACTCGGTTACTGCAAGCCTTACACATCTTTAAGTTGTTTAAAACTAATCCTTTTAAGGATTAGTTTTAAATGATAACTCAGTTGACAGGATACACCTATCCAGAAAGGGAAGACAATACTAGGAGACATAAAAACCAGCAAGAATTCTGTAAACACTAATTTGGTAAATGTTTTCCCCTGACACTAGGTAGCAGCCTAAAAATGTATAATAAAACATAGAAAATAGTATTAGAAAGTGCTGTTTCTCAAACTAAATGAAATGCATTGAGAACTGCATCCCACACAACCATACCCACACAACACAGAGATCATCATAAAAAACAAATTCAAAATCAGAACATAAATACCTTTCAAGTGCTACACATAGCCAAGTTGTGATGGCCACATTACAATTTCTTTGATTATGTTTAAGCAAATACACATCTTGCAGTTTGCTCAGTGCAATTTATACCAAATCAAGAGACTACAAGAATCTGTTCCTTTTGTATTTTTAATCTTCAAGTACTCTGATAGATCAAGGCAAAAATAAAACAAACCAAAACGAAAAAAAAATCTCAATAAGCAACTTCATTCAAATCCAGAAATCTCTCTTTGCCAGAGTACATATGCACACATATACTCTGTTTATCAAGCAAGTTTTGAGCTGTTCCCCAGCGCTGAAAAAAATGTTCTAAGCTGATGAGAATCCAACAGTCTTTTTGAAAAGCTGTGCTGAACAGTGACCCCACCCAAGCCCTGACGCTGCTAGAGAAGGACATGCACAGTGGAAAACTGGGATTTAGTTCCAAATTAATTTCAACAGCCAGAGAAATGAACATGGGTCAAGAGACGGCTCTGTTTTCCTGTTATCTGTCCAACAAACCAAGAACAACACAGCCTGAGAAAAATCTCTGCCCTATCTTTAAAACAATGCAAGGCTACAGTGGGTTTTGATTGTTCACGTTAAACCCTCATGATAACCACAATTTCAGAGATTAAAAGCAGCAGTGAGCATTCATTTTTTCTGAGCAATGTTGTCCCTTCAGCCTCCATTCCCTTCATTCCACCCCATCCCGCCTCAGCAAACGGCTGTTTCTCTAACAGACAGAATTCCACTGAAGCACAGGCAGACATTTCATTCCTTCCAATTCTTACGAAAGAAGTATTGGGGGGAATGAATATAATACGATCACATAATGCATCAGCAAGATTAAAAAGGTTTTTTTATACTTACAACATTAAGTTTACTCCTGCATAAAGTATGCTTCCAAAGCACTAACAGTAACATGGTTGATAAAAACACTTCCCAACTCAGGCTGAAAAATACTGCACTAGTACTGAGAGGTCCCAGTGCAATAAAGATCCTGGATACTGGGATCCCACATGCACATCTTTGTTTTGACAAGTACCCATTTCCTCTTCAGTGGAAGTCATATAGAGAATTATTACCATCTCACATGTTTAGGAAATGTAGAACAGCGTGCAAAAGAGGGAAATAACTGCCATACCAGGATTCAAAGTCAGGAAAAGGAAATGAGAAGCGACTAATCTGTGCTTTTTCTAGAACACTTGTGACAGACCCCTACAAACATAACACGTTTGCAAGTAATTTTCATAAGCAGATGTAACCATTAACTTTATTTCACCAGTCTGTCGAGGCTGAATGTCATACAGATGCAGACGCTACTGAGATCACATTCAAAATGCCTGTTAGCTTTTTATTTCAGCTAATCCAACTCAGGAACAATGGTGAGAAACCAACTGACATGCATTAAGACAGCTCGCTCTGTCATGTACAAGAACAGAATTCAATAGACAAATGTTGTTTACAAAGCTTCAGGGTGTAAACACAGCCACAGAAGTGCCTTTTTTTGTCAGCAACATCAGCTCTGTATTTCAGCTTTAAAGCATGCTTCATTTTTGCTATTGTCAAATATAAGTGGTCTTTGGTAAGTGAGTTTAACAATACTGGTTGACATTTGCACATTGCTGACAGGAAAAAAAAACCTGGGGAAAGTGACATGAGAATTATTTTATACAGGTGACAGGTATAGAATCTTCTTCTGCTACTACTTTTTTATTATTATTACCAATTTTCCTTAATCAGGATGCAAGTTGAACGATAAAAATTGATACTCCACCACTTCCTACCAATAATGGAGTTAGTATCAAAGACTTGGTTAAACGGCATCCCTGGCAATTCATCATAAACAAGCTTAATCCAAATTCTAAATAAGTGCAAAGTTTCAAGTTGTATGATGAAGTATTTCTGGATTTCTGCAGGTAAGTTGCAGTTGTCTCTTTACTGGGTATGTTGCTACCAGTATGTCAATCAGCTGTTGAAAGACCTGAGCTATCTTGACACTCATCCAAGTAAACAAACCCAGGCTATTAATTGCATAGTATATTTTATAAAAAATAAAATTAAAAATAGGACAGTTAAAAAAAATATGATAACTCACAACTACTGCTGCAATGTATAAGTGCTGTTCCATATTCTCTGTCAGCTATCCCACATTCCCCAAATCTCAAAGGTTTGCTACCTGAGATGTCTTCTCTTGGTGGTTTAATTTTTGCATTTTCAGCTAGAACAAGCTAGCTGAGTCTTCCATGTGCTGCTGGAACGGAAGTATTCCTTTGAAAGACCAGAACCAATTTGCTCAGTGTGTGCCTCCAAATAATTATAACGCACCTAAAATGTTGTATGTAAAGCAGAACACTGCAAACTTTTCCCTGCGTACTCAAGTTTACTGGAATATATAATGAAGTATTGAAACTACAGATAATACTGCTCTTCGGGAAAGTATGCATCTACTGTTCCTGTGGGAGCATAACATTGCCAATCCCAAGCAACAAAAAGCAGTGAAGGAAGGATGCCTCTTAGCTGAGCAAATAAAATTGGCAGCCAAAACTTCATCGCTCCCATAGGCTCTTCCAAATGCTGGTATTTGATTAGAAGAGTGAAAACACCAGAAGCTTTCTAAAAGTTTCCCACTTTTTGTGGCAACGGCTTCACAACCAACAACATTTCAACTACTACAACATCTCTGGACTAGACTAAGGGAAATGATGCCCTAGAGGTCAGAAAGAAGGTTAACAAAACTAACATGGCGGGGGGAAGTAAAAGATAATTCTATGCTAATAATGCTGGCTTTGTGTCTGGACTTTAGCACTTAACATGTTTGTTAAGTCATCTAAGTGCTTTAGCTGTTTTGTGCTTTTTGGAAGGACATTCCTAGCATGAGAGACTGTAATATAAAACAGATAACAGGATACGCATGAAAGTCCCAAGGGACTAACTATTTAAACAAAGTTTTCTTTGGAGAGTTAGGAAAAGATGACAGATAAGAAAGATTCAAAAGAATAATTCATTTGTGAACACAAAGAACAAGGTGGGGAGGAGTATTCAGAACTGTCCTGTAGACAAGGGAAAAAAAGACAGTGACTTGCCAAACCACAACTGCAACAACATTCCCATATAAATATATATCACAAACTGCAGTTTACTAAAGCAGCCTCACCCATTACAGAAAAGCCTTTTAATGACCACGTACAAATGGGTATGGTGTGTTATTACAGTAAGATTTCAGGCCAAATTAAATAGAGGCTTTATTCTGCCTTCTTGGGCCACTTTTTTGGTTCTCATTCGTATCTCCAGAAAAGTTTTGAAGCTTTGAAACAGTACTAGGCAAACAAATCCAAGTTGACAGCAATTTAGCATCTAAACAGCTTTATTACATAAGCACATATAGCATAAAATTATTAATTCCAAACCTAAGAGACTTAACTACTTCGAACAAAACTCCCAATCTGCATTGGTCTGGGGCTTTCTCTGACTTCTTTTGGGCTCTTCAGTTTAGGTGCTGACTGAACAAATGCTTGAAAGCATAGCTACCTTGCTGTTTTCTAAGGGTAGGCTTCTGTCACATTTAATCTTAGACCATGTTTGATCTCACAATCATGGATTTCCCCCTTCCTATCTAAATTTTCCTTAACTCTAAATGTACTTCAAAATATAAAGCAGTGAGAAAGGGAAAATTGGTATAAGCATGGAAACCGACCAAATGCCTTTCAAATTTTTCTTCACCATAGTATACTGGTTGACAGCTGTTCTTTTTTTGTCTGAGCATATTCCTGCATGGAAGCAATAAGAAGCATATACTAACAAAAAGGACAAGAGATTCACAGTTTTGTTTAAAATTACATCATGTTCTCTCAGAAATCAAGATCACTTGAACAACAGTTCCCCAACAGAGATGTCAAGACACCAAGAACCAGAGCTCTTGTGCAGAAGAACCAGAGCTCTTGTCCAGATGAAGCCTAAGAATTCTGCTTGAATTATGAGCCTCAACAAATAAAAGATGGAAAACTTACAGCACTTAGAAAATGTGTACATCGGTGTGTCTGTGTTAAGATGGGAGAAATGCTAGACTTGATTTTTAGGAAATAGAATGAACAGCAACAAGTTGTTCGCTAACAAGCACAGATATAGAAACAAAGTAAAAGGGAAGCATTGATACCTCAATTTTCCATTCCTTTTATTATGAACAAAAAATGTCAATAAAAAGCTAACAGCGAAACAAAGTAAAGATACCACTGGAAAGTCAGGAGTGGGAAAAAAAAAAAAAAAAGGAGGGGGCACGGAGGGGAGGAGGGGGGAAGAGAAAACAGGAAACAGACGCTGAAGACAAAACAGGAAAAAAAGGTCATGATTTGTGTAATAGCCAAAAAACTGCAGAGGCCAGAGAGAGGGGCAGGGTGGGAAGACACCAGAATCCCAGTATGGGCTAAGACACATTGTAGAGGCTACTAGACAGACCACAAGATCTCCAAGACTTAGTCCATCAGGTTCTAGGCTGCAGGAGATCCATCAAATACCATTTCATCCTCACACAAAAAATCCTGCCCAATAAAGTCATTTAAAGATAGAAGAATTTGTACAAGAAAGGACAAATGCACACGTATGGGGCCAGGATAAACACACCCCTTAAATCTGCTTCCCTTATGCCATACTGTTTCCACAGAAGAGTTTCCAAGAGCCTAAAATCTCTCTTCTATACGATCAAATGCTTCACAAGACGCAGTATTTTTAAGACTTTTCTGATAGCTTCTCCGGTTTTGTATGTTAACTTCATGACAAGTTTCAAATCTGTTGAACACAGCACTCCTTCCTCTGCACTTGTAATTATGTATGCACTTATTTTCACACAGCAAATGCTTGCTTGGGATTGTCTAATGGACTAAGTAAAAAGTTGTACTTCCTGGAAAACCTCTCAAATCCCTAAAATGACAGATTTCTGATGAGTTCACTTCAGTTTTTCGGGCAGATCTACACATCCATTAAGTGTTCCAGTTCCATTCTTTGACAAGATTAGAGGCACAGTATTTCAATAGTTTAACTGTATCTTTGGCTCACCTGTTCCTGCACAGTAAGCTTCCTTCTGGTTTTAAGGTGTCATGAATTATATCCCATTTACTTTTTGTTGAAGAGCTCAAAGAGCAAACATCTGTCTGAAGACATGAGCTAAGCTGGCTAATCTATAAACATACTTCCAATTTTGGCAAAACAAAAAAAAAAAAAATTACTCAGAGAAACTTGGACACTATGAGGAGAAAGTGATACACAAGACATGCTCACAAGGATAGTAGTAGAACCAAAACACAAATGAGTCTCAAGGCCTCCTCTCTTACATACTGACATCGAGCACTTCTATATGTTCCATGTAAGGAGACAACATTTCTCATTTATTTTTAGTTGCAATCCAGAAGTTGCTTCTTTCCAAAAATATAAAGGGTGACAGTCCACAGGAAAAGTTTAATTTTGTGTAGGCAATAGCAATACTTCTGAACTTCACATAGGAAAGAGAAAGTGGAGACAAATCTTGTCAATCTGTTCACGTTATTAGATCCTCTGGACACAGACAAAAATTTTACTAGCTATAAAGTGTCAGTACTTAGTTAAGCAGGAGTTATAGAACCTACAAAAAGTTAGGAAATGTGCTGCTTCACTTTTAAAATTATAACCGCAGAACACAGGTATTCCCAGCTTAATTTCCAATGAAATAACTTATATAAGCTAGAAATTTTTTTCTTATCAAGCATTATAACATTTTCCCGTCAATTTAAGCTAATTCATGCTTGCATGGCTTCACTAAAAATCTGAGGTCAAAGTCAAGTCTGGAGGAGACAGACACCTCTACCTACACATTCCAGTTACACCAAATTAGAATTCACCACAGTTATGCAGAAATGAACCAAATTCTCATCCACCATCAGGTGAAGAATTTTGTGCTGGTGGAATCCTTTTATGAGGTACAGCTGTCAAGTGATTCCCTGAAACTTCATTAATCTCCATGACCACATTTACACCGCCACAATTCAATATGTGAAGCAAAATGAATATGCTGTACTTTTTTCTGTAAAGACAAATTGCAGCATTTCTCATGCATTTCTTATGCCAATTAAAACAATGTTTCATTGTCTTCTTTAACAGAAGAGAATGGATTTTAGACTGCACATTAGCTACAAAATATACAGCAACACTGGAGATAAAAATTGTAGAGATTCAAGGAAGCTTCCTGAAAAAGGGAAACAGAGAAATGAAACTGAAGGCATTCCTTTTAAGAGACACAGAAAAGTAATATAGCATGCTTGGTGTGACTTTGAAATAGGAATTTCAAATTGCTGAAAGGACAAAATTTTTCATCCCACAAAGGTTATAAGAGCCAAAACATTCTACCATACTTCACATAAAATGCGTGCTAAGCTATCAAAAAAATACCTCAAAACTGTTGAGAACTCATACAATTCTTATTCTGAAAATGCATTACTAGCTTGCGTTGTCCCATGCTAAGAGGCACAGATAAGCCTTTTAAATATATATAGCCACACAATACAGAGATATTTGGATATAAATGGTGAAAAAACAATTATGTTGAAGCACAGTGTTCCATAATCCTGTTATGGGAACTAGATTTCCAAACATTCCCAAGAATTTTTTTAAGCTCTGATGTGTGGGCTTCACTATTTGCAACACACAGCCACCCTTCTCCCTTCTTACTAGTTTCACGTATAAACATCTCTTTCATCCTCTTTTCTCCTCCCTCCCCTCTTGTACCTTCACTTAATCTTATTTGCTTTTTTTAGAATCTTCCTGATTATCAATTAAGACCTATGCCTTCCACTCTTAATTCCATCACTATTGCTAGAAAGCCAGGGTGCCAAACTATGTCAAAAGCGTGGCTTACATGCAGATAGTTAAGCATCTCACCTGAGCAAAAAGAATGTAAGTGATTCAATATGCAAGCAAGATTTTTCTTTCAAATCATACCCCACAGGAAAACATGCAAAATAAGTTGTTCACAGAATTATGTGAATGCCTCTATTTGCCATCTGATCAAAACAAAAAAAATAATTCAAATGCAGTACTTAAAAGCTGTTCAACTACTCACAAATTATGCCACAGATTACTATATATGAATATACGATATTAATAATATATTATACGTACATAAAATATTTAAATAATAAAAAGAAATATT
>WTSP01015571.1:0-51718 GCA_025331215.1 Actenoides lindsayi | reverse complement strand
AAGTATTTTGTATTTTATTTATTTAAATATTTAATATTTTATTGATTTAAATATTTTAATATTATGAAATAAACTGCTTCAGAAATACTTCATTTTTTAATGAAAACTATACTGCTACCTAGTATCAGGGATTCATTTCTGCCCAAAGCAACTGGAAACTGGTATAACCAATATATCACAAAGATGTTCTGGAAGGCTGAAACAAAGAGAATTCATTTTTTCCTTTTCTGTCCATAACAATGTATGTTCCAGTAGTGTTCTCATCATTTCAAATAATTGGGGAAATGACAGAAGTCATCTTAAAATGAAAAGATCTGAGAATGGTATAAAATCAACAGATTTTTCTGCTCTAATCTCCCAAAATACCTTGTTCTGAAAAAACATGGATTGATTATGTTCTCTATCTACAAAGGCCTCCATATTCCCTGTCTGAAGGGATTACAGGCATCAAAACCCAACACTGGAGCTTCCTTTCACAGGGAATCTCTTCCAGAACAGCCCCTGATTAATGGAGATGAAAGTGGAAGGCCTAAATACTTCTGAAAGAATCTGCCTAACAAAAAAACTCAAGGCAAAGCCTATCTAGAAGAAAAGGATTGTACGCTCTGTTGACGTTGTCAGTGACCTCCTTTAAACTGTCATGGCTGGGATGAATAGCCTAAATCACCAATCCATTTTATGACTGCTCAATCTGAGCCAGGGTTTAAGCAGCATGCTGTGCTGCACAGGCTACGTTAATCTTTCCACAAGTTAAGATACATGGAGCACTGCAGTCTGCTCATGCCCAGCAAAAAATATCCCTCATCTTTACTATAATCAAGGACTGTGTTTATTTAAGGAGTAAATTTCCAGTTCAAAGAATGAATATACAAATTTCAGGAAAAATATATGTCCTGCATTACTCAGAGCAGGTTTTACTGTTTCCAGACCTCATGCAGAGGTGGTAGAAACATCCCATTCTTTTTCTTCTTAATTTTGTTCATGACACTACCTTGAAAATTGGCTCTAACTAATCCTTAGTGTATCCTTTAGTAAATGAAAATAAACCCAGCAGGAACAAAAATCAATTATAAAAAGAAAAGCTGCAAGAGGGAGAGATGCCATTTATCTTTTCATTAATTTCTAGCATTACGGGTCTGCAGAAAAAGAAAGAACACTGAAGTCTCCTGGAAGCTGTGCAATATTTCTTCTACTTAGTGTTTAATCCCTTCAGGAAACACAGCAAGAATAATAGAAACACAAACAAATTTTAAGAGGCTGTGTTAGTGCAAGTTTTTCTTTTTCTAGTTCAGGGCACTTTGTTGAGAATGATCCAAGAAAACTGATAACATTTAAAAAAATTAAGTTGATGGGAAAAAAAGCTAGTATTTATAAATGCTGTTTAGAAAAAAAAACCCAGGTAATTTTGTAAAGACATAGCTCTGTTTATATAGCTGTGGTTTTGAAATTATTTTAAGTTGCTTTAGTCACAGGTGCTCAAACAGATCTAACAGTTTTAAAATGTTAAAATCTCCAAGTTAATTAATGAAGTGGTCATAAGACTCTGTAAAGTTACTTTCTGAGAATACTCAGTCCTGTCATTTGAGACCACTGTGAAGCCCTTCTAAAATATTCGGTCTAATCTTACAGGAATAAAGTGGAGAGTTGTTTTTTTTTCTGAAAAGGATAACCAGGAACCATAAAGTTTTGTGTATAGCAAAGCAACGAAAACCTCAAGGTTAGATGCCAACCATGAGCTATGTTCTAAAGAGAGCTAGAACTGACTACTCCATGGATTGAAACAGAACTCAGTCATATTTCTTAACTAGAATAACTATTCCAATATACTATATAATCCTACTTTTAAATCAATTGCCCTGTAGCCAATATTCATTGATGAAGTCCAGCAATAAGGGGGTGAAGAACTTGTTATCTCTAAGGTCAGCACAGCCTGTGGAAGGGCATTATTTCTCAGGATTGACTAAACATATAAGGTATACTAATTTAAGACAAAACCATCTTAAATGAGTATATCGCATGATTTCAATTGGTTGGCAGCAATGCTCTATCAAACTGTACGAATATGCTTGCACATAGATCTTTTCATGATTCTTCCCAAGAAGTATCCCTTTCTGTTTGTTTAGTTGTTCCCAAAACAGATTTTTATTTCAGCAAAACGCAACGCTAATATTACATTTGTCATTGCTGTCATGATAATCAATTACCCATAAATTCAGGCTATTATTTACCTTAATATATACTTATTTTTATACTTCACTTTATGATGCTGAATGATAGTAATTATTTTTTAATTTGTGATTAACACATCATACGGTTCAGAACAAAGTTGAAAGTTGTTTTCAAAACGTGACACACAACAATAAAACTACATCAACGAGATAAAAATTTTGCAAAGATACCCAGTTTAACTAGAGACCTGGTGTGCAGAGGATGTAGTGCTATCCTCAAATCTGATTTCAAAACTACTCATGCTTGCTAAGAGATAGTGACTGCTTTTTTAATTTAAGTATGTCAGGCCTAGCTTCTAACCAGACTCTGAAGTCAATATTCCTTTTCAGGAATTAGGCAGCCCATAGGTGTTCTGGCTTTTTCCCGTTAGTGTACGTCTATATTAAATCATCTCACCTCAGTCTCTCCTTGGTAAACTACTTTTGATAAATAATACTTTTAAGGATTTTGACTGGTTTAAGAGCTTTAAAATTAGTTTTCTTTCTGCTTTTCAGCAGGCTTAAAAAAACCTGTCAACACACAAAGTTCTAATAGTGTTTTAAGTATTTAGTCACAGTATAGAAAGCAGCAAGGTCTCTCTTCTCCTCTCCTACTCCCTAGTCTTACACACACCTACCAGAAATTCCACTGGTCCTTTACAGCTCTGGCACTGCACTAACACTCTGCCACTCTATTTGGAAGGGAAAGCAGATGCATTCTACTGGGCATGGTAGATGCTTGACAAGGTTTAGTTTATTAGTACAGATGTATAAAACAGAAGATCGAGCTACCCCTCTTCTAATTTAAGTTTTGTGCCCAAACATCTATATTTATCTCAATACTTAACAGGCAGCAGCTAGTTCCCACACAAAACTACATACGTAAAACACAAGATGCTGCATCAACAATTCACAGTGTTATTCAGAACACATACACTAGCACATGAACTTGTATTTGGATTGGTACCTCATGACCAGCATCAATACTTGACATACTTTTTTGTTAATCTAACCGTATCAAAAAAAAAAAAAAAAAAAAAAAAAGGGACTGCTGAAAATCAAGTTAAAAACATGGATTTCTTATCCAAATTTTCCCTTTTGAAAATCACATATCTCTAGAAAAATGTTATGTTCTCATAGCTGCCTTTCTCGGTGTCTCAAAGCAGCAAGTACCAGCTATGTACCTGTATACAGTCAAACTACTAAAAAAGCTAACAATGGTTGTAAGCAAGGACTATAAAAGTCAGATACAACTGTTACATTTGGGGAATGGTATCTGGAGTTGCAGCATGTTTGGTATTTCAGCCAAGTCACTTAGCTACATCAATAGCAGCTGCACTCACATTTTTTGACTTTGGAATAAACATATTCTAAAAACATCCAAAAATAGTGTAGACTGGGCCATTGGAAAGAAGAAACTTCCTTCCCCTTACACAACTATACTCTTTAACCTTGTGAAATTACAAATATGTAATCAGCAAGCAGGCAATAAGACTAACTCTAGGCAAAAATGAGAGTATTTTGACTCAAATATTGAGTAAAAGATGCTCTTAGTGAGCCAACAGATTTGTTTCCAGTATGAACAAGAAGCATGACTACTATATGGGTAACACACCCTCCCTAGCATTAGCCTAGGTATCACGAGTAGGAAATAACATATGTCAAAAAAAGATATAGTGAGTTCTGATCCCTACACAATACATCATCAAATCTCCATACTGCTCTAATGCAAACTTTAACAGAACAAGGCTCTAATATGCATTAACCTATTCATATCTTAGATAAGTTTAATAAATTGAGCAGCACCCCAGATTTTTTTTCCTTAAATACAAGGATTTCTTTTCATACTTGAAATGTTCATGGGCAAAATGTGAAAGGAAAAATAATGATCAGACCATTAGTGAACCAGATTCTCCATGATGAATGTGTCTCTATAAGCAGGGTGGCATTTCAATAGAACTTTTTGTTCTTACTTCTCAGTTGGTGCCCTTCATGCAAATCCTGCATGAAAATCCAATGTGTTTTGCTACTTCAGGATCATGAGCCCTCCAAGGAAACTTTTCATACCAAATCTGTAGGTTGAATAGCACAGGAGTAAAACAGAAACAATTTTGTCCAGGAGCAAGTGTGTATGGATAGTTCCATCTTGCCAGAAGACTTCACAAACAAGTGACTCCCTTTGTATCGGAGCTGTGTAACTATAGGATATGCTTAAGACTGAACACTAACACCATTTCATTTTAAGCTGGTATTTTCTCAGCCTCACCACCCATTGAGATTTCTTGGGGTTTTCTACAGATCAAATAGTTATAGCTAAAAGAATCAACGTCCTAGCTGTGCTAGGGCTCTGCACAGCACAGAAGATCAGGCAGATTAGTCCCTGTTTACTAGCAACTTGCTATACGATTTAAATTTTCCTCAACTGTTGTATCAAAATATATTTCAAAACCACCAGGTCTATCAGTAACATTAAACATTTTAGACAATAAGTTAGTTAGGTGAATGTTCCTTTCTTCTTACTATACTCCCTCCATTTGTGTCACCTCTGTACCTTGAGATACACCACCACCTAGATAGCTCCAACGCAGCTCTCCACGAGGCTGGGTGCCCCTCTCCACACAGCAGAGCATTCTGCTCCAGCACTTAGCTGGAGGGCCACACACACACTAAAAACATGAGGAAGGGGAAAGGCAAGGTGCTGGACAGCACAGTCTACCTCTCACTTCATCATTTTTGCTGCTGGAGCTGAAAGGTCAGGTGTCAGGAGGGGATAGAGTCTGACACACAGAACAAATCCAGCACGTGGATCACTGTGCCACGCCTAGCAGGCTCACCCCAAGCAGCAGCCAGCACTCTCATTTTGTATTGCATACTATACTTCCATGAGTCCCATAATTCGGTTAAGTCTCATAATTTGGTTAAGTCTGAATTCAATATATATCCACAAACTGGAACAGGTATTTTACGAGAAATCTTGTGTCAAGTCTACACGAGATCCAGTTCATTAAAAAAATAATACGAAGTTCACTAAACACATTAAGCCTGACACTTAAACAGCATCTACAAAACAGCAGATAAAGACTTGTTAGAACGTGAGCTGTACATAACATATGCTAATATGCTCTGACAGAAAATACACTGGAAAACTGATTCTCCATGAAGAGTCATTTTCATGTTTTAGTCAATACCTGAACTATTTTTGCACAGAAATGTATGCAAGCACTCTTCTGTTTCTCCCCACCTTCTGGGTTAAAAAAACCCCATAAAATTAAAAAAATAGACATGGTGGTAGAAGAAAAGAATTTACAAATGCTAACAGAACATAAACTAAGTCACATCTGTGCCAGTAACATTACTCAAGGTAGGCCATATAAGTTTATTTAGATGTCTACTCCCTAGATCTGTACTAACAGACTGCAGCATTTTCTCATTTTGTGAGCTCCCATTTGCCCTGTTTCCATAAGCTTCATTGGAAAAGAGAACAAAAACCTATAAATAAAAGATGAATGGTAACTGTCATGTTATTTTTTTCATTAGTCACCGCAAGAACAATCACTATTAATTAGCAGATCACATATTACAGGACCCAAAATAAAATACTAATTGCATTTGTTCAAACATCAAAATAGCACAATAAGTTTAAGGTGACTGTTAATTAAGTCTCTAACTGTTTAGCTACCGAATATTCTGTATCACATTACTTCTGAATAGAAGCAATATTACCATAAAAGTAGGAAAAGCATGTTACAGACACACATGTTCAGTTGTTTGTTGTAATGCAAAACCTGCAACAGCACTTCCGAGGTCCCCTACCATTGCATGAGGAAACCTCAAGTGCACTGTAATGCTAGAGAGGAATGAAACTGTAAACAATTTAATTGAGAAATTCTGATATAAAAATGAATGGGTATAAATTTCTGGACTACCTACTTTTAATATAACTTAAGTGTTTTTTCCATGCAATGAATGGGATTTTGGGGCCACTTTCCCTAAAATGAAGTAAGGCGAACAAACTAAACCAACTTTTCAATGGTACTTGCCAAGGTTTTGAAACAGGTAGTGTGTTTACTTTCAACTCTTGATGACCCAGGGGCCCTATTCCAAGTCTTTAATAGCTAACAACTCAAACATCCTCATGCTCACCAAAACTGGGACTTTGTCGACTTCCACTGCTGTCACAGTGCTCAGCATCTCCTTTATGCACTTCACTCTTTCAGAATTGGAACACTGAAACGCAATGTACTTTCTCTGCTGCTTTGAACAGACAACTCTCTTTGTAGCCATCCAAAGAATGAGTTCTGCAATCTCTCATAATTTAATCACTGTCAGTCATAACAGCCTATTGTGAAAAATAATCCACTCCTTTATTTTATCATCAGTGCACTCAAGTGTGGTCAATTTACAAGCAGCACAGTCACATGTATCAGCCACGAGAGATCCATTACAGAGCTGCTGGAAAGTTTGTGAACAAACACATTTCTTTCCTCTGATTATCCTTAGGCTAGATCTAGAAGTCTCACTGCCTTTCACACCATTTTCACGGAAGAAACAAAGGAAAGCCTTCAAGCAATAGTTCTAGTGTTTACCTCAACACATGCTCACACAAACAGTCGGCTAATTAAAACTTCAAATTTTAATATTACAGTAATAACACCTCATTCAAATCAGGTGCTCACAGAAAAAAATGTCTGCTTAATATCCTCATAGTAGCTCACAGGACATCTGATAGAAGCAGCATGGCTGTTTGTGCCGAGAGACCACAAGCGTAGCTGCCATTGGAACTGCAGGACTTGTTCAGAACTGTGGAAGGTGCAACAAGGCTTGGGAGCTGTCAGGCTGGGCAACAATCAGCAGTTGCAGAACAGCAGTCAGGTCAATAGACCTGCATTCCTTTAACAAGCCCTACTCACACAGTCAGGTTAATGAAGTCATGCAAGTTAATAGCGGTAGTAGCTAAGAGATCCAGACATTGCAAATCCAAGAATTGCCATTATGTATCATAGTAGCTATGAATAGACTGAGGAGTTCCACAGAAACTAGACAGAAAAGTAACTCATGCACATTTTTTTTTTATTTTTTTTTAAGAGTTTGCACACACACGTGTGTAATCTATAGTCTTATCTCACAACCAGCAAAGGATTCCTCAGGAAATATCCTCCTACATGAGACATCATACAAATTTCTGTTATAATAAAGACTGGTCAGAAAATAAGATTATTATAAAGTAAGAATTTTCAACTGATATTTGTTGAAATTGAATAGCTAAAAAAACCCAAACCAAAACAAACAACAAAAAACTGAAACAAAAAGGTCACATAAAGCAACTCATTGAATTCTGCATTTTTGTTTGCCACTTGCAGAACACCTGCACACTGTTCCTTAAAAGCTCTATCATCTCTTTCATTTTAAGAAGTGGATAAAATTTAAAAACATAGTGGTAAAAAAAAAAAAGCACCCAAATTTCCAACGTTAACACTTTCAGTCAGGATATGCACATAAATCTAGAAGTGGTCTATCATTAAATTTATAAAGAAACCAAACTAAAGAAGCATCACTGTGAGCACTCAGACATTAAAGGTCCTTGGCAAGCTAGAGCAGCCTCACCCACCCATCCTTTTGGCAGCAGTATGATGCTATGAAGTAACCTACATGGGAGACATGGCAGACATCACTGTACCTCCTGCCAAAACCTGTGTATTTCTCTGGAGAAAAACTGCTGAAGAGCTGCTGACAGTTTGGAACACTCTAATTTGTATTATGCTGTGTTCCGCAATGTACCTGACCAAAACAGCAAGGCAATGCTCACCACAGAGATTAGGTATTTCTCTAGTTTTGCCAGAGAAGATTCTCAGACAAATGAGAGGAATTTTCTTGTTTATTGCAATAAGATTTGCCTATGAGTCAGAGTATAATTAATCCTTCACATGGACACTCAAACACTTAATACAATGCACTCCAATTAATAAATAGAGCAAATGTACTAGGCAGCTGCTTAGGTATTTCTTGACATGAATTTTTGGCTGCTAGAGGAAAACCTGCTTTGAATGCAAATGCTTTCACAATTAAGTTACTAAGTGACTTCTGTAAGAAATCCACAGAGTATCAGAGATGTCTAAGAAAGTATACATATATATATACACACACACACATCAAAAGTGATATCAAGAGCAGCATGCCTGTTCCCCTATATAAACAGATTTAATTTAACCTCTAGGAGTGTTTGGTATCATGAAATATATATTTCCAGTTAACTGAGCATTACATACTTTTAGTTATTTCTTTGTAAGCAAAAAGATGACTAATATAGCAAAACTCCTGCTTACTTACTCACCAAGCTACAAATCACTGTACCATTCAACTTTTAGGTGTCAAAACTGTACAGCAACAGAGCAGCATCTGGAGGAACTGAAGTAATTTTAATTCAAGTCAATATTGCACAGGAAGTTTGGCTGACCTACAAGCTGTTTCCTATCTGAAAGCACTGATGGCAGCCAGACTGTTTACCTCACTATATACACCTTATACAGATATTAATATAGATTACCTACAAACTCCCAGAGACTGTCAGTTGTCACTTTTACAGAAATCTTGAGTTTCAGAATTAAATCTGAAATGTAATATTGTTTTCAGAAATGTCTCTGTGGACTTAAGGACAAAACAAACATATTTATATAAGACTTGTAACACCTTACCCCTTGAGCTTACCCCTAGCTTCTGGCAGCCTCAAAGTGTCTTCCCTTCCAATTTTCACTATCAGGCTATCACAGGGGCGAGTACAGTCACCTGACTCCCTACTTGTAATAGGGACATCATAACATCACCCTGAGACTCAGCAATGACACAGCAGGTCCATATGGATCCACTGCACTGAGCACTCTCAGCCATTAACTACTGCTGATGCTGCCCTCTCCTTCCAAGAAAGGATGTTCAACTCCTGGAGCCTCAGCCAACCAAAAATTTTGGTGTGAACACACAGAACACAGCAGTTTATTGTCATTTCAAAAATGGTGCTACCTTAACCGTCAGTAAGAAACTGAATTGTTCATAGTTGCCTAAGACTGTCTTAAGTCAGATCTGTTTCAAAGTCTGTTTAAAGCTAGACTGACACAATGCAGCTGTTTGCATCAGACTCCCCAAGACAATAAGAAAATTATTCCACAGAAATAAATTTTTCAAGGAAAACTTGTGTTATTCTGGAACATACAGCACCTCACTTTGCAATGACTGATCTTTTCAGTCTCTAACCTGAGGCTGTGTTTGGAATATAGGGTAAGTATATACTCAGTTCCAGTTTGGGGTATGCTCTGTTGCTGAAATGGAGAAGTATCTTTCTATGGCACTACATATATTAAAAGTTACAGGGGATGCATTGATCACTGCAGATGCAGAACTTGTTGTCAGGGCAACCCCGAGACTGACATCCGAGCGCTATGTCAGACACAAGAAATATTAATGATAAATTCTCTCAAATGGTTGCAACGTAGAACAAGTATAAAACTGTTTTAGAGCTGAATATTTTGTATCTCCAATTTTGACAAGTGAGATTTTTAGTAGTAGAAAGTTTTCCGTCATCATGACACAAGCATCTTTATTCCAGTATTAAACTAGTTATTCTGCACTGACTTTTTTTTCCAGAACCTAAAGACTTTCATAGTAGTTAACATATTTATTTGATTTATAAAGTATTTGTTGAAGGAGGCCTTTTTCCAGAATACTGTTTTCTACACAGTGGATTTACTGGTTTGGCTAGTTCATCTGATTCCAACAGCAAGCTGGAGCAGTAGCATAGGTCAAGCACCACATGTCTCAAATTACCTTTGCTTTAATTTTTGTACACGTTATTGAAACACTAATGCTTTTTAAGATTCCTTTAACCTTTTATCCTATTTCTAGCATCTCAATAAGCCAAAGATTTAAAGGGAAACTTTTTCAAGAAAAGAGAAGCCATCAGAGCAAATGCATGGTATCACTTATTATGAATGCATTTCCTAATGCATATCACCAAGACTTAAATGTAGCTGATACTTAGTTTTTCAAAATTTGTCCTGTTAAAAAGGCACCAGTCACAGGACTAAGACCATTAATGTAATTCATCTGAGAGCTCAGGGACAGAGCAGGACAAATTCAAGGCTTCACAGTGGTACTTGACAAGACTGTTTTCCAGTCTGATTCATTTTTTGCTGTAGCAACAGCAGTAGTTCCCACTTCCATCCTTCCTCCCATAGTTAAGGAGTCCCAGTGACCTCCCCAGCCTCACTGCCCAGTGGTTCCAGTCCTGCTGCCCTCATACTGTGCCTGATTCCTCTCTGTCCAAATTGCCAACCTTTGACAGCTGCCGAGAAATCTGCCCAGTTAAACCAGGAGAACAGAAACAGAGCTAAGGATACTGCAAGAATCAAGCTTTGCTCTAGCTTGCCTCTTCCTCTCACAACAGAGAGCTTCTGCAAAGACACACTGTTATCTTATCCCCTGTTACTACAATAAATGCCAGTACTGGATGGGGCAAGATGCACAGAGGAGAAAGCTGCAAACCTCACTCAAGTGTCAGCACGCCAAGCTATTCAAGCAGCCCTTGTGCCAAAGCAGGCACAGCACAGAGCCTCCACTCAGAGAATCTCATCCTTTGGTTTTAGGCCGAGGTTTTGCTGCCCTTATCAGCCTCTCAACCTACATATCAATTCTGTGACTAAAGACAATTAAGCAAAGCCTGTAACAAAGACAATCTTGATCTATACCTTCTCCTTCTAAAACCACTGCAACTATTACTTTGCCCCCAATGTTACCTTATAGTGAAGGAAAAAAAAAAAAGTCTGCCAAGCCAAACTTTTATATAATCACTCATATCAGCTCTCACAGGGGTTTACTTTCAACTAAGCAGTTCAGTTGAACTTCATTTTTCAGGGGCTGAGGGTCAGTAGAGGTGGGAGTCAGGCTAATACTACTACTGAAACGAAACAAAAATAAACGACTTTGTTTTCAACTACAGCTAAACTCACAGTGAATTATTTCACTTGAACCCCCTGAAGCGCCTCAGGAGACATTCTTCTGTGTTAAGCTTACAATTACTCTACAAAGCTATACTATAAATTCTTCATCCCTTTACAGATGTCCCTCCATTTACAGCTACACTTAACTGCTGCCATCAGCTACCTGCCTTTTACACAGGCTCAGGCTATATGTATTTCAGAAACTGTTGCAGGACATCTGCATTTTCCCTTCAATACTGCTCTTAATATTTGCAACTTGCCAGCACTTCTCAACCATAGGCTCATTTCTAAGTGTTTAAAAAACTGTTCACCACAATCTGTCAGCCATTAAAAGCTTTGCAGTTTAGTCAGAAATAGGCTATAGGCATAAAGTATTTTCAACAGTAATTTCAAAGAGTTATTTTAAGAAACAGTGTTACTTTAATTCAGGAATACCAAACAGGTGTATGATTTGCAGAGAAATTAGTCTTGTGAATATCTTCAGGAAGCAGCATAAGCACATCAGTAACATATCAGCTCAATTTTCAGACTTCACACTCGACAAAAAACCCCAACTTTCCTTTATACTCATGACTATGTCACGTTCAAAATCTTGAGTCTAATAACATCCAAAACACTTTTCATGTGACAGATACTATGGAAATGAAGACTGCAGTGATTTCAACTGTCTTTTCATTGGCTCCCCTGAAGAAAAACGAACACTTCGTTGTGTTAATCCAGTTCCTTTGAATTATGGTGAGTAGCTTCTATATGCACAGCAACCAAAGTTTCTTACTCTTCATAGCCTCAGCTTTCCTTGTTGCAAACTTAAAAAGCCGCGTTTGAGATCAAATGCCAAACTAACAGATGCATGATAGAATTGAGCTAAGAGCACCAAAAAATTTTTTGTCAGACATTTTACACAATCAAATATGTAGATAGGGAATTTAGAAGCCACAAAAATGTATGAAGTTAAAAAGAATGTCATTAAATAAGTTTCCATATTGTATTAAGATGCTACTTGAAACCTAAATACCTCCTGTGTATTTGAGAAAACTGACTGACTTTAAAAGTCTTTGTTCAAAAATGCTAAACAAAAAAAATCACCACATTTTAACCAAAACCAGAAAATGTATTTAACAACTCCAAAAAAGCACTTTACAGACAAACAAGTTATTCAAAATATTCCTTACACATTTGTCTCCAATCTCCTAAAGAATTAACTCTAATATTAAAGGGAGTAACCTAGATTTTAAGGTGTAAGCTTTACACATTTTAAAACAAGTTTTAAATACATTAAAATTTGCTTCAAGACATTAAGTCAGAAAGGTATATGTGATTCCATGATTTGGTATTCTGCATATCCATTTCACAAAATTATGATACAATGTATTTGTAGATGGAATGTTCCCAGAAAATTTCAGAAATGTATTTTATTCATGTGATTTAGAAGAAGGGTAAGTTTACATAAAATAATCAAGCTGTGTTAACATAACACTTTAGCTACCTTAAGCATATTAACAATTTGGAGTTTCTAAAAAGAAAAACCAAAGAAACCCAAACAAACAAACAATAAAAGGTACTAAACAATTCTTAAACAAGGGATACTGGGCATCAAGTCTTTCCCTCAGAATCTTTCCTATATAAGTCTATCTATTCTCTTCATTAGCTTTTCTTCACTGTTCAAAAGTTTTACTTCATTTAAAATATCAAAGTTCTTTTAATGGCATGTTCATCACTACCACATGAAGTCTTAACAGCAAACATAACTCTGCTCAACTACTTTTGCCTCTGTTCTTGTGCAGATGAGGAAGCCACTGTCACATAAAAATGTCACTTATCAATACACATCTGATCACTGACTGAGGACTAAAGTTCACAACACTATCTTTGGCCCCAGAGGGGTCTTACAAAATCTTACAAAAGATTTAGCTGTATATTTAAAAATTGGAAGTAACTATCAACTTTGCATTTGATAAGCAAGAAAGACTGCATATAAAATTTCTGGAATGCCTGTGTGGGCAATGCCATTTGTAATTCTGGGGGTTGGTGCACTGAAACAATGGTTTATAGAGGATCCTTCAGATACAACTAGATTGCAGACCATTGGTTCCATCACAACAAGCCTGGAACACCCTCAAATTTCTGCAATATTCACAGGACGTTTAACTAGGATGCAGGGAGGGTTACTACCAGCATGACCATCTGCTTGCCTTCTCCAGCCGTCCTTACTCTCTCATTCTGCAGTGGACTAGGGAAGGAAAAGGAGCCAAGGAGACCAAATAAATACCCATCCCCATGGAGCTTTCTCCCTCGCTGCAGGCACTGGGATTTATAATCAAAACTGTCTGGGACACAGACTGCTGCTAGTGTTGCTTGCAAAGCTGGCAGACTGTTAAAGTTACAAAGAGAGAAGTATGTGCCAAAATATGTACTCCTGCTTGCCAAGCATATAATCCTGATGCATACTTCCTGATAGGAAAAGGATTTAATAAGTATGAGACAATTTCCTTTTCCCTTTGCTTGGAAACTATCTTCTTTCCCATGTGCTTAAGGTCAGAGAAAAAGAAACAGCACAGCATCCACCTTTAAGAAGCTCAGTTAATTCTCTGTGTGGATAACTCAGCTTCATTTGACCAGGTGTATTCTGTTACTTTCTCAACAACTCAGGTGACGACCACCAGGACACGTTTTGGAAGCTAACACAGAATCCCTGTCTCCTGTGTCTCATGAAACACTTTAAAAACACATTGGATAGTTGTATTTATTTGGTGTTGCGGAGTCCACTCTACTGTGTGGTCTACTGGTAGGTCCTCTCCTGGTCTGAAACAGTAAAGGAATACCTATAAAGGACTATGAGTTTTCACTTGGGTCATAGTGGTTAAAATCAGAAGGGAAGTTTGCTACAAACTTACCATGGCCACAGATATTAATTAAATTAGGATACATAGCTTGAGGGATAGCTTCTGATGCTTAAAAAGGCAACAAGAGGCAAGTAAGTAGAAAAGCAAAATACATGGGTCAGGAAATCAAAAAACAAGACAGCATGATAGTGCTGAGGCACTCAGTTTGCTTCATTAGTATAGCATGGCAGTGTTCTAGCAATTAACTTAGTATAATGCTATATGAGCAATGCTAGTAAAATACTAGACAAACCAAGGCTAGGATTTAGAGAGTCCTAATTTAGGAAAAACTGGAGGTGGCTAACAAATTCAAAAGCTCTTGTTGAAGAACAAATGAGAAGGAAGTATTAATAACTATGTTAAAACCTTGCATCAAAAATAGTCTTAACATATTTAAGAAAACTCTTACTTTCATAGCAAGAGTTCCAAAGAAGAACGATCAGTTTTCATTTAGGGTCTAACGAAGAAGAGTTGTCCTTAAGTGTTACTAAGATAACAACCATGATTCTATTCTCCTTAACTTTCAACATCCTTCTACCAGTTAACAATTTTTCCTATTTGCAAAAACAAAGGAAATACGACCTTTTACTCAAGACAAACTGTCAGAGATTTCAGTTGCTAAATAAAGATACATTCAGCTGAGTGAACTTAAAAGCTTACAGAGGATATAGCAAAAGAGTTGACATGATTTTTGGAACAAAATTCAACACCACAGAGTGAGTTTTTATAGCAGCAAGATTTGCGTGACACAGCAAAAGGCAGCCTACACATACTCAGTTTTATCAGAAGAATTAACAATTCTTGAAGAAAAATCAGGCAAAAGGGTAAAAGATTTCAGAGGGGGAAAAGTCTGCTAAAGTAAATCAGAATTCTCAACTGAAATTTGAAACATGAACTTCTGTCTCCCAGTCATATGATTTCCATAACTGTCATAAGCCTAACTACTATGCCTCACATACAGTCTAAGCCCCATCTGGCATCTCCTCAAGACATATCTGTACAAGTAAATAATGATCAAAATAAAACAAAACAGAAGAACCTCTTGCCTTTGCTTTAGAAGCTAAATCATTAATTTTATTTTTTTTTAATGAATATTTTATAAATCACAAGCTAGGCAAACTTATTGTGTATATATGTACGTACATACATACTTAAAACTAAAACCCACTCTCTGTATTGATCCTCTTTTGACTAATCCTCTCCTACCCTATTAATACCATCTGAAATATCTTATGCAAGCCTGGAAGCTGATCTTCAGAATTAAATATGAACTTCACGTTCTTATAAGTACTGCCAAAGCAATCACTGGCAAAGCATACACAGACCATATACGACAGAGCATTACAGGACCCTCTCCCACGTCTAACAGATGCCTATGGATTCACAGTAGATTGCTGTGTGGCACCATGTCCCTGCTGTACATTATGGTTTGCGGGTTCATTGCTTTAGGCTCCCCAGTACAAGAGAGCTGAGGACATACTGGACCAAGTCCGGCAAAGAAGGTTAAAGGTTTGCAGCATCTGCCCTACGAGGCGAGGCTGAGAGAGCTGGGATTGTTCAATCTGGGAAAGAGGCCCTGGGGTCAGGGAATCTTATCAGTGTATAAATATCTGATGAGGATAATAAAGAAAACAGAGCCAGCCTCTACACTGTGGTACCTAGTGAAATTACATGAGGCAACGGGGACAAATTAAAATACAGGAAATCCTACTTAAACACCAGAAGGGGAAATAAAATTAGAATCTTTTTTACTCTGAGGGTCATTTAGCATTGGAACAGGTTGCCAAAAGAAGTTGTGGCAAGTTGTGGAGTCTCTATCCTCAGAAGTTATTAAAACCTGACTGGACAAGGTTCTGTGAACCTGCACTGAGCAGGACAGGGGGTTGGAATGGGCAGTCTCCAGAGGTCCCTTCCAACCTCAACCATTCTATAACTCCTGGCACAAATAAAATGACTAATCATGTCCTCCAAAGGGGGGGGTGGGGGGGAAACACAAACAACTAAAGACAAGAATGCCTTTATGTTCTACTGTGACAGATGCCAAGTACTTCAGAAAATTAAAATTAGAAACCGCACCTTAAACCAGCTAATGCTCTAACCAAACTGAGACCAAAAGATATCAACCATCATCAGATGTGTTAGGTATAGGTTGACAAAGACTATTTCGAACTGCAGCAAGAATGCTGTTTGAAGCGTCACAGTTATTTCTGTAGGGAACCAGGCCAACAAGACCTATGCAATCACACTGCCTGTTCATTTGTTTGTTATCCTTCTCTAGTGATGCTTCAGTTCAATGATCAATTTTAACCAAATTTATCAGTGGTCTGGAGGTCTCAAGATTACTTAATTCCTGCAAGACTAACAAAATCAGCTTGTCAGGAAAGTAATCCAAATTAGTGAAGAGTGTCTAGTATGAACTCATAAGTAACCTATTCTATTCAGCTTACTAATTTTACAGTCAATACTTAACCAGCCAGACAAAATACATACTTACCTAGTAATACTTGGATGGTTCTGCATCAAGTATATTAAGGGGGTAATGGAAGAAAACAAAGGAAAGATGTACTCGAGAGCACAGAAACATCTGTTAGTGACAGGAATAAAGCTGACATTTTGTTATAAAGAAGAGCAAGACAAAGTCATAGAAAACCATGCTTCATGAAGTTCTTACCATTAAATGTTATTTTTAAATAGTTAAAGTCCTGATGCTCTCAGGTATACTTGAAATTAATTCCAAGGAGGATTATAACTAGGTCAATATATTTGTCACCACTAGCTATGAGAGGCTAGTATTTCAGTATTCATGTATTACAAAATTCAGTAATAGCTGGAAGTGGTATAGTGCAGCATCAGAGCACAAAGAAAGGAAAACAGAGAAAGGACACGAGTGGAGCAACATTTCAAATACATGAAAACCTGATTATTAGCTGAAAATTCTACTGCTGAAGTCCTGCTTTTACCACACTATTATTACATTCATTAGAAAGATTTTTGAAAGAAGTTAGCAGAAGTAAATCCAGCAATATATGCCAATTTCAGCTGGTACTAGATACATGGGATCTCTAAATCCCAGCTTGCAAGACTCTCAACATGAGTTTTACGTTCTGGATATCTTCCCTCCCCATCCACCACCATTACACTCAGAATGCAAACTAATTTGTGACTTTAATGCAAAAAATCTGCACTCATGGACAGTTACCCAATCATGAAAGCACAAAGAGAGAGCTGTGAAGCTTCGCCTGCTGCAGGTACTTGAACTGATAATGCAGAGAAAATGATGCAGATTAAAACATAATAATTAAAAAAAAATTCTCTCCTGAATTGCTAGTTTAATAATGTTGGTCAAATATTCACGACAGTCTTGCAAGTATTCAAAATGAGTTAGTTCACACTGATTATCAATGTACCTCAACTATTGCAGCTGACAAATCTAAGTAAACAAAACTTTAGACAGTCATCCTGGAATTTTGGCAGCAGCAATTCCTCAGACTACAAATAACTCATAGTATTATTTCCGTACCCCTGTCACAATGGCACAGAATTTGTTGCAGTTTACTTTATTAAGCAGGGTGACCTCTTAGACTGGATGCAGAGGGCACAACCACTGTGTATGGAAACCGAAGTGTCATGTCCTGAATCAAAAGGTTGTCTTTACTCACAGCTGGGTAGTCCGTTTACTTCTGACGCGAGCGCTAATGGACAGTTTCAAAGCTGCAATATTCATTTAGACACGAACATATCTTCACATATAGACAATATATAAAGCACTTTGGTGTCACCCTGGGAACTGACTATATCAACTTCCATATATTTTTCTTTTGAAGAATATACGAGGTTATACTGTTAACATGAAATACACGGAAGTAGTTCATTTGCAGCCTGTGTAGAGCTTCAACTGCTTAATTAAAGTCTCTTGACTTGGAAGGAGAGAAAACAAAAGTATAAATCAAGTTACAATACTCCTGAGACTCTCTGGGGAAGAGGAAAAAGTGAAGGGTCTTTGGCATCTTATTACAAGAACTCAGCAGATCCGATTTAGAACTCTCATAATGACACCTCAACCTTTTCTGAAAGGTCAGGAGATACCTTATATTTAATAACACTCTACCCTCCTAATGCTCATGTAAACTACAGAACATTGATATCACAGCCATAAGAGTACAAAAAAAATCAAATCATTAGAAGACATTCAGAAATCTCTTATTGCATCCATCTTCACATTTTGGGGGTAAAAAAATTATAGTTTTCTCTACAATAAATCCCTCCCAAAATGGTATTTTCTCCCTGCCTATCAAGTGCTTTATTTCAACACCTTCTCTTGTGTGAGCTGCTGGTAGTGATTTTAAAAAGTCGCCACAACTAACAATCTTGACGCAAGAACTTTTCTAACTGAGAAATCACACAGTTTAAAAATATGGTATCACTGTAGGAAATGGCAGTCTATCATAGTCAGAAGAGATTAGTTCTGCTAATAAAAATATATAAGAAATACAGGAGTATTCAAGTTAACAGCAGCAAGTCAGTGAAATGTTTTAGAAATATTTTGGCTTTATAGACTGAGCTAAGTGCTTAAAAGAGAGGAAATAAAACCATCCACAGGAAACAAAGCAGCATCTTTGCTGCTAACTGATCATACATAGCTAAGCTGACTCAAATGTCTTGTGAGCTCAAAACCACAATAGTGCAGAGTCATTACATGATCTCAGACTGCAAGTGTTTTCTCACTTTTTCAACTTTACGCTATTCAAGAACTAGTTGCTAGTGAGTCTTTTTAGTATCACCATTTGCACTATGATGCTAGACAAACAGCCACAAAGCCTACTAGCTGAAAAAAAAAAAAAAAAAAAAAAAAAAAAGACTAGCAGCATTTATCCATGAGGTGGGATAAGTACAGCTTATCCTAACAAAGTACAAAAGGCTGCAGAACAAAACACATAGGTGCCTTTTGAATAACAACAACAGAAAAAAAAAAAGACAACAACAAATCACCCCCCCAAAACAAAAAACCCCAAACAACAACAAAAAACCCAGACACCCCAAAAAATCCCAAAACAAAAACATAAAACCAAAACCATAATGAACCTTTAGCTTGTCCCTTTTTTCTTACTTCTCAGCCCAAAAGTTATGCCTTCTTTAGCACAACAGGCAGAAGTGGGAAGCTAGTGGAAGTTAAAGCCCAGGAGCTTGTACCTATGCACTCCACATAAAATAATGACACTTCTCTTGCTATCACTTCTTCCTGTGCACCAGCAAGCTAAGAATTTAAAGAAGAATTTGATCTTTCTGCTCAGTTTCTCAAAACTTCTACACTAAAATTTGCAAATGTATTTTGAAGAATAGCAGCGAAACAACAAAGCATACAAATTATCGAAGTCACTACAAGCAAATCAGGGGATCAAACTGTAAAACTGAATATAGTTCACAGGAGCTCTGAGCTGAAAAGCACTGAACTGCTGGCAAAACTCTCGCAGAACATTTTAGCCCTTTGCAGAATTACCAGCCCTTCAGGGTATCAGCATCAAAAAGTTTTGTCATGTGAACGACTGCATACCCTTGCAAAGCAAGTATAGCCTATGGCAGTGCTTTTTAAGCACACAGACAGGTCGGTAAATTGAAAGGCTTTTCATACAAAGCAAGATACACCTCTAAAGATAACGAGGCATCTCCCTTAGTCTAGCAGGGTGAAAGAAACAACAACTCTTTTCAAAACAAAAGATTAGAAACACTGCATGGGATCATACTCAACTTGGTTTGATTCTGCAGGAAAAGAGGCTTTATATTGTAACCATGTTGATGTAAGGTCTATATTAGATTATCTCATTTGCAGCAATAGTTCAGTTGCTATTTTTAAAACAAAGAATTCTGAGGTGGCTGCTTCAATTTCAGCTAAAGCCGTGAATGTGATCACCTTCATATAAAGCAACAAGAAGCCTTTCATATTAGTGTAGCTGCTGTGGATCAGGTAACATTTTACTGCTCACAGCAGAGACAAAAAGTTTTGCATACCTTTGCAGCATATCACCATCAGCCCACTCTCAACTCATTACAAATGTTTCTTTAGTGATGACTAGCAAAGCAAAAGCTATCTTCAATTCTTCAGTAGTACAGGACTTTGTAAACAACGCTAATGTTTACTTTAGAGTTAATTCAAAGGGAGGCAAAAAAAAGACAAGAGAACAGAAGAAAATGAAGTGGGGAGGAGAAGTTACAAAGGGCTTGCTTGGAGCTGAAAGGATGAAGGGGAGAGAAAATACGGGTAACCACACCTTTAGAGGACAAACTGAAATGGAGCCAAGTTAAAAAAGAGATCATACTCATACCAGTACATCTACTGCTGAATATGGAAGCCCAACTTCAGTCGCTTAATACAATTTCCACACAGAGACTTCAGATACTCAGCCTCCTACTTTAAAGCTATCTCTGTAAGTACATTCTCATTTTAAAGGTCCCATGATAGAAGAAACAGTTCAAAAGTACTATCCTTGAATGACCTATGTACCCAGAGTCACCCACTAATATCACAACTTCAGTAAGCTCAAACTTAGTATTGAAGAAAAATAAATAAATACAAAAGAAACCTAGTTAGTGGCCAAATTTACTGTTCAAATGTTTGTACATACAATCAAAGGTACAAGAGTCACACTCTACTCTCTAAGCTCACCAAATCAGACAAAGAAATAATGAATCATAGTCAGAAATGTCTCAAGTATCTCCAGCTCCAAGTCACTCCTACACACTGCTACATTCTCCCTCCATGCCATCATAGTTTACATATCATTTCAGACTAATAATGTGCTGCAAAAATATGATTAAAGAAAACAAATTTGTCATTTTACTTTATGCTACTAAAAAGTAAAAACAGTTAACATTTTAAGCTTGCAAAAATCTAATGGTAAAGCCTGTTTGTCTTCTATAAAAAGGTATCTGCTAATGCCCTAACAAAAGCAAACAACTAGAAAAATGGTACAAGTGGAATTCCCATTACAGCAGAATCTTCCTGTTGTAATAAGAATCTTTAATAGTCATGAAGCTTTCTTTTGACAGATGTCACAAGTTGCTATTTTATGATATTGGTTCATTTTATAACAAAAAAAAAAGTGTACATTGCAAAAACTTTCCAGTTTTCTTGACAGAAATAAACCTAACATTGTTCTGTCACTCGAGAAAGTGACTCAAGCCTCTGCAATATCAAGAAACAGAATTTTCACACAATTATTCAAGTACCAGTTACATTCTTGAACTATCTGAGAATAATTAGCTGTACAGAATAGGCCATTTTTGCATCTGTGTAACAAAATTTGACTGCTCAGAGTCATATTTGCCATGAAATACCACTGCTTTGTGTAAGTATATAGGCACACTCTTCCCCAGATCAGTAGATAGATAGATACTTTCAAGAATTCAGGGGTCATCCAACAGCAGATCAATGCCATCACAACACAGTGCTGTCCCAGACACCACCACCACCACACACACACACACACACACACACCCCCCCACATACATACAGTGTCAATAGACTTGGAGGTTAAGTGGCTCCAACACACTGGTAGGATGCAGAACCTGAAGCTGGTCAGTAGAAGCTGCTCTTTGCTAAAAGAAATTTAAAACTCTGTACCCAAGGAAAAAAAAAAACCAAACAAATTTGTTTCCCCCAAAAAAATGACATATCATTTTTATTCTATGGAAGAACAAGGAAGACTTCACAAGCTACGGAAACCATGGGCCACACAAATACTACCTAACACTGTATTTCAAAAAACTTGCTAAAGCAAGATAGTCTTCTTCTAGAAGTTCTATGTGCCCGCTGCATTACTAAGTTTCAGCTCAACTAACTGCCTATTAAAAAATCATCCAACTTTACTAATATTAAAAAACCCCTACCTTTTCCACTAAAAACTTACCTCAAAGGGGGAAACAGCAAAATTTAACTAAAAATTGATTCAAGCTTAATAGCGAACAGCAACCAATAACAAATAGAAGGCAAATCTAAAGAAAAGAGCACTCAAGGAAAAAAACATTAATTCCTAATTAAAAAAAAAAAAGAATGTCTTTACCAAAGTTAGAGGCAACCAAAAAAATCCCATGACAAAGTCAACATTTTTTATAATACTGTCTTGCACTAGCTCCTGATGCTTAAAATTTAAAGCACTTTCCCTACTACAAGAACTAGGGTAACTTCTTCCTGTACCCTGTAGTACAAATTCTAACACTCAAAGACCTTTAGTCTTGCTTCGATCTTTATCATTGCTGAGCAATTGCATACAGAAAAAAAAAAAAAAAAAAAAAATACATTGCATACAGCAATTTCAGCTCTGATAAAAAGTACAGTCCAGTACCAGAAGAGTATGGTCAGAGCAAAAAAGTGACCTCCAACATGAACATTGGAGTAAAAAGCCAAAACAACCACAAAACAACAAAACTTGTATTTCATTAATCTGCTATAAAAAGTTTTTATCAACACCACTGTCAGGTCAAACAGCCTACCTTTAAGTTCTTAAATAACAGTATTAGTTAACCACCCCTCCTAATGATAACCCATGCAATACAAAAGACTTACAATACCTTAATCAACTTATTTTTCTTTAGTTCTGGTTCACTCTGAAATGCAGGAAAGCTGTCATCCCTACAACTAAATGACAGGTTTTTGCCTCTACAGTTTTTCCGAATTACCAACTTCCTGATGCTTACCTCAAAATTTAAAAGCATTCTTCAAGAACAGCATCTCCTAGAAATCTATAGCCAGGAATAGCACTAAGCATCACTTAACTCTACTATGCTAACCTACCCACAGCTCTGGATGAAGCAAGTTTGGGTTTTGTTTTCTGTATTGTATCAGAGGTTTTTAAAGCAAGGAATGAAGGTACATTGAATAGAAAATCTGAGAACATGAACTTTATTTTCCTTTAGTTTGAGTTGCTCCCTATGCAATCAGTTTACCAAGACACACCTATGGACACACCGCCCCAGTTATCTGAAACAAAGCTTCAGTCAGGAAAGAAAAGAGGAAAAATGAAATACATTTCAAAAAAATGCACCACCAAAAAACCTATGAAGAATCATCCAGAAGAAAACTGCAGTCTTGCAAAAGAAATGCTTATGCTTGTAGTTTGACATAACCAAGGGCCTGAAAAATATTCACAGAAGAGAAAATCATTTGTTGTGTCTTGTGCAGTTAATTTAACTGCTTATATGCTGTTGTTAACCTTGAGAACGAGGCAACATAAAACCCACTTAGGATTTGAAAACTAACACATGCAAAAAAAATCTCTTTAATGTAACTACTTAAATGAAGTCTTAAAACATTTAACAAAATAAAAAGTCAAAAGAAAAACTGACTTATTTCAAAATGAGTAAAACAAGAACACCCTTGTGAGCTTTTGAACAGAAAAGATCCATGGATTTTTCATGAGTATCCTTTGGAAACAAGCAAAGTTCATTCAGCAGTAAAAGAAAGAAGCAGGTAGATTTTAACTTCAATAAGCTTAACAGCTAAACTGCAACATACTAGCTTTTCTGCTATTTCATTTTTTTAAATAACTTCACCAGGTAAATAAATCTTCCCACATCATTCAACAGTTTATTGATTCAAGATGTTTCAAGCCAGAAAATTAGGGCTCATGACAGTGACTAAACTGTTTTCCTCTGGTCCCATGCCAAAGTTTTAATGCTGCTCCATATGGCATTATGTCTCACCTTTTTCCTATGACATACGCTAAAACACCACCAACACCTGGTGAATGTTATGGTAAACCAACCACCTTCATAGTAGGTGTTGCTTTGGAATGCAAGTTAAGAGAATGAAAAGGAAAAAGACCACCTAAACAAACAAAAAACCAGCCCTGAACAAAAGGTCTGAAAAATGTAAAGAAGCTGCATTTTTATGAAAGCAAAAAATGGCTGAAGCAAATCTGCTCCAAACAAATTTGGGGCATGTTTTCTGGTTTTCACCTTGGCTTTTCAAAATCCATTTGCAGGCAGTAAGTAAGCCACTTCATTCTTAGTCTAGTACTTCAAGCTTTGTCATTCCTTAAAGAGTTAAAATTATTTAGACTTTCAAACAAGTCAGCATAGTAACACATATTTCAGCTAATGTATGGGTATTTTTATAAAGCTTTATCATTCTTTCTGAAATTCAAGAAATGGAAGTCCATGATACATCACTGAGACAACAATAATGCAGCTTTTAGCATCATCCTTTCGCATCAGAGCTAAAATTGCACAAACTTCTCCTCCAGAAAGAATGATCTTGTATTTAATACCTGGTTTGTACTTAGGACTGCAAATACTCTGTCAGGATTACTGAACTTGTAATAGCCTAAGGATGAAAGTACAACGTAGGGGTATGTATCTTTTACTAAATTTGCTAAAGCAAGTGTTCACAGGTATTTATGGGGAGCAGTGATAAAGTCTGTCTTCAACCCCTCCAGGTCTTGAAAAAGCAGGAATGTCCAGTTAAATTTGTTATATATGATTTCTTAAAACTTAATCATTTGAATATATGCCACTGGCACTCTCCCCAAGACAGAACACTGTCACTCACCACTGTGTTCTATAGTAAGATTTCCTTTTGGGTTTGGATAAGGTTTTTAAACATAGATCTCTCTGGCAATATAAATACTATGGAGAAGGCACTTTTTCCCCCCAAGTACTTTCTCACCTACAAAGTAGGACTGAAGTATTCCCAAATTCGCTAACATATAGTTTCATTTCTGCTCCCTGAATACATCAAGTACTCAGTCTGTACTGCAAGTCATTATTCTATTCTGCAACTATCCCACGGAACTTAAGGTAAATAGTATCCTTACTTTCTGAGAAGACACTGGGGCTAAATTCAACTGTGACAAAAAAAATTGTAATGTTTTAATATGCTATGTGTTTCACCTTTTCTACTGAATGGCATTAAGAGATGAAGACTGAGAATATAGATTTCAGTCTTCAGAAATGGTCTCATGTTGTAAGAAAATGCCATACTCAAGGGAGAGTGGGTAATAAATTTAAGTGCACAGATCTCAGGAAACATTGCTTTCTGTAAGACACATCCTTAAGCACACAGAGTAAAGAAAGCACACTGAAAGTGAGTGCAAGTACCCAACAGCTTGTTTGTTAACATAATTACATATCCAAACAGGTTTAATACTAAAATCCCTCACACTTTGGGTAGCAATTTCAGTCTTGATCAGAGCAGCTGTCTCTGATGATTACATAGATAACCTCTTGTCAAAGATTATTGCAATACAAAACTGTTGACTACAGAGGGGACCAAGCAGCCTTAAGATCAAACACAGACTTAAGTATGAAGTTTATGTTATGACATTCTTTGAGTTTTGGTTGTGTGTTTCCCCCCGCCTCCTCTTTTCCTCCAGACATTGGATTTGCTTCAGATTCATGGTCCAATAATGCAATATCCTACCAGGAAAAGTACCAAAAAAGCCATACAAGAAAATGCATCCAGTCATCTAAGAGAAGATCAGTGATATCCAGGCTTGCTATTTTGCCACATTTCTTTAACTGATGATGGAACAACAGCAGTTACAGTAATTTAAGTACAACATTTAAGTACAACTTCAAAAGGAGTGAGCTAAACAGGGGGTGAAACAGCTTCTTTCAGTTCAGGAAACAGCACATAGTTAACTTACACATAGTGTCTACAAAGTACAAAGAACTATATTTGGAAATTTAAAAAACTTTAAGATCCAAAATTGAAATGTTCAAACTCAAAGGAGTTTCCAGGACATACTCAGGATATTCTAAAACATTTTATTAATGAATCCTTGCTTCTGGGAGTAACTGGAAGCAATATAAAATGTTTCAACAAATGTGAAACCCAAGTGCCTATTTTTATCATCAAATCTTAATTTTGGTTTGATTTTAAGAAGTCAGATGCATGCTGAGCCAACCAGAATTTAAAGGTCTTCATGGTACGAATTCAAAAGCTTGCAATAAGAACATATATTTTAGATCCCATATACAGGATAATGGAGTATTTTAAATTAGAAAAACCTGTTCAAATTTTCCATTGTGGTAAGAAAGCACATCATGCATTTTAAATATGTACTGAAGAATGTTATTAAAAATATAAAAACTATGTTCTTAAAATTTTGTAGTCAAGTTCTTATACAGGCCACTAAAAAGAATACCACAGTTAAAGTCTATACTTCTCAAGCCACAGTAATGGGATAGCAGTAATTTACAGTAAAATCTGGTGTTACATTTAGCTGTACAACACTACTAATGACAGAGTAATTTTCACAATAAATATTTGGTTAAACCCTGCTTTGTCATCAATGCGAGCAATTTAAGATGAAACTGATCTTTCAGAGAGTCCACACTTCTTTAGAGTCTATTTTTATTTTCTGGTAACTGAACATCTTTTCCTACAATTTCTCCAGAACTACTGCTTTGCAAACAGAAAACCACATAGACAATGTCAGAAGCAAAAGGGAAGATTCATGCCTACAGGACTAAGGCAATCCATAGATCCCTTTAAACTGTCCTTAGCTAACCCTATTTTACTATTTAATGCCAAAGTCTTCTAACAATGACCTTAAATAGCACACAGGCTGCATCAGTTCATAACAGCAAGGTAAGTTAAAAGGCCCTATCACATCCTTCAGAAAGAATCCAGGGAGGAGAAAACAAGCCGCAGACAAATATGAGCACAATGGTAGCTATAATATCAAGTAAAACACCCAGGTAACGCCCTACGGACTGACAAAGAAGTCTCCAGTTTTAAAGAGACGGTCCTCCTGCAACGCTCCTTTACAACAAGGTCTCTGAAGAGTCAAGCTGCTATTAATAAAAGCAAGACATAGATGAATTGCAGTAGCACCTTATTTCCATTAGCAAAAACCCGAAATGAACAAAAAAACAAACAAGCAAACAAGACCCAAATAGCAAAACACTACTACCTGCTTCTGAGGCTATTCTGAGCCAGCCAATCAATTTATACAAGAGTCCAAGTTAACTGAAGTCAGGCCTTCAAAGCACCTCATACTTGAGTCCAGTCACGGAGTATCATGCCATCATCAAAGGAAGCTGTGATACACAGAGCCAAGGGTAGGCATCTGAAATTCTCTTTTATGAGACGTCAAACACCACCTATAATTGAGTCCTCTACTCTTGCAAAAAATGGGAAAGCAGCCACCCACAGCTTTCCTCCAGAACTAGGAAAAAACCCGGGAACAGGAGAGTAGAAAGCAAGATGACGAAGAGAAGTATTTGAGAAAAGAAACGGGATTTGTTTTTGTTTTGTTGGGGTCTGAAGTTTTACATGTCAAGTCCACAGGTTTCTTCTGATTGTTTCTATTTTCAAGGTAGTGTATCACACGTAAGAAACTACATGCAGGATATAAAATGGAGAAATCAAGCCGTGAGTTGTAAACTGCAATTACAGAGTGCTGTTCAGTGTTATTGTCAGCGGTGCCTATACAGCTTGCTGGGCAGGCAGCAGCACTTGCAGAATTGCTGTAGTACGGAGTTTGCATAGGGCCACTAAAAAACATCAGCTGCTACTGCAACAGAAACAATCTTTTTTTCCCCACGTCTGTTAAAATAAACACGTTCGTACTCTTGCTGAGCTGTCCCGCTTGCATTACATACAAGTGTATAATCTTATACTGTACACAGAACATAGTTTTCTCATTTCACTAGCCAAACAGAATGGCTATTTTTGGATTACCCAATAGCAATTAATCAATAGTCTGTTGATATGGCCTTCATTTAGCCTGTAAATCTTTACAGAGTAATCAAAGACAAGATGAAGTCTATGAAGGAAACAAGTTACTAGTATAACTGCCTTCACAGAAGGGTTTATACTACAGAATTTTTAATTAAGTATTTAAGACTCGATAAAAATCTAAATATTTACTGCATTGTTAGTATGTTCTTTTCTGTATAATATTGCAAATCTGACAACTTAAACCTCATAAATTTATCACATCAACAGCGAAAGCATTGGAGAAGTTAAAGCAGAACGCAGAACTTGGATCATTGAGTAAATTAATGCAGTGAATTTTCCAATATAAAAAAATAAATCCCAAAACATAAATAACAAGTTACCTTTCACTCCAACAGAAATCTTGAAGATTAGTAGAATGCAATCAATTATGACAACTGGATAATGGCACAATATCTTCTTTGCCTATAAGAAATAGGTAAATTTGGGGTCAAATTACACTAAAAAATTATCCCACCAACCAAGTGAATTGGAAAAGCAGGTAAGTGAAATTGAAATGTGCTTAAATGAGAAGTAGCTTTTTAAAATGTGAACACCCTCCCAAACGGGGAGAGGAAAAAACCCACCCACCATTTACCTGGCATTTTGATTTTTTCTTTAACCAAAGGAAAAAAAAAAAAAAAAAAAAAGGAAAAAAAAAAAAAGAAGTGCAGCAGTTTATAATGAAGTCTAATGTTCTTAAAGTCAAGAGGAATCTTTTCTTTCAACTTAGGCGGCCTGAAATAACCCTTTACGGTACAGTTTGACTTCTCACAGAACTCAGGCTACAACACAACTGCACGCTCCTACATCCCTTTTTCTTGCTTCCATCCCCTTTCTGGCATTTGGCCATTGTGTGCGTATACAATGAACAGTTTTCCAACGCTACTTTTCTTGGATAAATTTTGCCTGCAATGTGGAAGAAAGCTCACCTTCCAAAGTCCACCCCATTTAAGAATGAAACCACCATTTGACTAGTACATCATTTTTCCCCAATATCTAATCTAAACCTCCCATTCCTCTTGACTTATCACTTGTTACTTGTGAGAACAGACCAACCACCAACTCACTACAACTTCCTTTCAGGCAGCTGTAGACAGTGAGAAAGTCTCCCCTGAACCTCCTTTTCTCCAGGCTAACCAACAATTTAAAGAGAACTTATGTTCAAATTACTAATCACAACCCAAAATTTCTCCTTTAAATGCCTGTACTTCCCAGAACATTCTCCCATTCTCCACCTATGACCCACATTCTTCATCCTTAGATGAATGACTCGGGAGTTAGCCACATGAAAAAAGCATATTTTGCCTGTATTAAATGATTCAGATCCTATTGAATACAGTAAGTAACACAGCTATTCTTCACATTGTCATCTCTAAATAAGAACTATTCTGTCTACAGTGTTGTCACTCAAACTCCACTAACAGACATCAACAAGTCAGTCTGGCCTCAGAGACCTGCCTTCTGTCTGCTCTTACTTTTTAACTTACCTGAAAGAGTGGCAACAAAATTAGAAAGTTTGCATTAATTGACGGCAATTGCCGGAGCCTTATCAAATCAGAAGTGGAACAAAAGGTGTATTTCCAAAGAATGAAGCCTGGAAGTCTATTCTGTGTGCCTCCGGCTGTTAAGTTTGAACTCTCTCTCTTCTCCACACAAAATACGTACAATTTTTAAAGTCTTGTCTAGACCATTCTAAATGACATTGTTACAATGCAAGCTCATCTGCCATGGGTACAAACTGTTGATACAAACTTTGAGATTCATAACCTCTGAACATGTGGAAGGGAAGGTCATATTCAAGGCCAAAGGGAATCAAACTCAGCAAAACACTGCAATTTAAGCAAGAGAAAGCAGCTCAACTTCCCACCATAGAGGTTAACACCAGATAGAAAACAGCATGCCAAGCAGAAATGGAAACTTCTTGGAAGGGAGGAGAACAGCAGCCGAAGCAGAACCCTTCAGCTGACTACCCTTTCTGGGCTGCTCCTGTGTAACCAAGGATGCCATGGAAGAGGTTCTGAACTGGGTCTGTTCTGTAACTGGTTGGCTAAGGGACTAAATTTATCTGCTGTTTGAAACTTAAAAATATCATGCTAAAGGATAAAGCTTTATTTTTTTAAGTAGCTTCTATTAAAGAAGCACTTTGTCATTTCAAGCTCTCCAGGTCTGGCAATATGCAAGTTTATGAGAATTCGCTGAAGGCTTAAGTTGTACAGAACTATGTGCTTGCTGCATTTCACTAACCCTCGAGAAGCATCCATGCTTGCAGACAGGAAAATGAGGCAGTAGAGCCAAGCAACACATCAACCAAAAAAAGCTATAATTTATATGTTTTTAATTAAAAATAAGTCTTAGACAGCTTTACAAGAAAAAAACCAAAACCAAACCAACATCATAATTGAACTGTTTGCTAGTCATTACCAGTATCAAAGCACCTTAACCCAAGTTTATTCTCTAGCTGGCTATTACATGTTCCTTGGCAACAATTTACCTCAGAAGCTGTTTCTGGAAATCATAATCATTAAGATGACAAACCTTCAAACCAACTCCCTTTATGTCAATCAGCAATCATTCATACAGTAACCTCCTTCAAGTCCATTCTAGCCATACAGATGCACACACAGTACTATTAACATCAAAAGGGATTTACTTCGGTTCAGTGGGATCTTCACCTGTGGAAAAATGCTACACCAAAAATGCTACTACAGTGTTAATAGCTCTTTTGAAAGTATTCAGACTTCACAGTACTGTAATCAAAGCCTTACAAAAGCACAATAATAGGAAAAGAACTTTGGACTTAAATTTATAAATAACATCTCAAATATTTGTTTTTAAAGGTGTCAGTATATAATGCTCACAGAGGCCAGGTCATCCCATCTTGAGATGCAGACTTGCTTCCTTAAAAAACAGCAGATAAAGAACATCCAACAGGATTCTACACCGGTTTTATTCTATTTCTGAAGAAAAATGAAATTAGGAATATACAGTGTTCCCCAATTTCATCCCCTGCCTAATTATTGATAAACATCTTCAGTACGAGGTGCTATTTAGCTCATTTTTCTGCAGTTGCTCACGTAGAGCTGAGAGAAAGGGAAAGCCCAAGATGCAAACAGATGAAGTTATCAGAATGAGGAGTGGTGCCCTAGGAAGAAAGATTTTAAAATCTCCTCTCCTCGAGGAGTATTCACACGACTGCCGCAGTAGAGTAACCGAGAGAAATCAGGACATATATTCGGGGGAAAAATACCCCTCTTTCTTGCCTCAGATGAGGAGATGGAAGACCCGACAGCACAGGGACGGCCGCCACCGCGGGAGCACGTCCAGCCCCGGCCGGGGCACCCCGAGGTGCGGTCTCCCGGCAGGGCGGACGGGTGGGGCGCGGTGGCGGTCGGACGGCCGGAGCCTGCGGGCGCTGCCCGCGGCGGCAGCCCCAGGAGGGAGATTTGAAACCGAACGGCGAGGAACGGCTCCGCACGGCTCGCCTCGCCGGAACCGGCGCCCAAACCTCTGGGCAGAGAAGGAAGAAGGGAAGTGAGGGAGAAACCAGCCCCCCCAAGGACTCCTGCTCTCAGAGGAGAGGGAAAAAGACCCCACCGCGCGGAGGGGCTGCGTCAGGGAGGGGAGATCTCCCCCGACGCGGCCGCCGCTACGGACACGCTTCCTCGGAGCCGCTGCCGCCCCCTGCCGTCCCCTGCTCCTCCCACGGCCGACCCCGGCTCTGACAGCCCCCGATCTCCTTCCCGCCCGCCCAGCAGTCGCTCGGGGCCGGGAGGGAGGGGGCGGCTCTGCTCGTAGGACGAACGTCCGGCCCGGCCCGGCCCCGCCCGCAGCGGACGGAACGGAGGGGTGGAAAACGCCGACGGATCCGAGGCAAAGCGGCCCCTCGGCGCACGGCCAGCCCCCGCAACACTGCGGCTACCCGGCGCCTCACCACCCTCCGGTCCCCACCAGCAGCGGAGGCCTCACCCTGGGGCATAATCCTCGAAGCACTCGCTCCCCCACCCGCTCCTTGACAGTACCTGCCGCCCAAGCTGCCGTTACCGCCGCTGCCGTCGCCACCGCTCTCACCCACATACGAAATTGAAGTTCCCCAACCGCAGCCGTCAGCCCAGCCCGGGAGAAACCCCCGCCGGCCCCGCCCCTCAGCCAATCCGCGCCCCGCCCGCCCCCGCGCCCCGCCCCCGTCCCCTCCTCAGCCGAGCCTCCCCGGCGCCGGGCAGCCGCCTGTCCACTCCGCCCCCGCCCCGCCGCTATTGGCCGCGGTGGCTGTCAATCGTCAGAGCCGGAGCTTCGCCCCCGCCTCCTCTTCCTGGGCCACCTCCAGCGGCCACTGCTCGGGAGGTGCCGGGCCGGCCGAGCTGGCGGCTGTGAGCCTAGTGAGGGGGTGGCTTGCGGAACTGCTGCTGCGGCGCGGACAGCGCACCAGAGGGACACCCGCCCGGGAGCGTCGGCGGCGAGCCCCGGCGGTGCCGCAGGCTCCGCCTCGTCTCTCCCCGGCTCGCCGGGCATAGTGCTGGTCGTGCGGGCAGTGAGGCGCCTCTGTCCCCGCAGCGGTGTCCCCGCGCGCGCTCATACCCCGCTGATGCTCGCTGGCGGGTGCGCGAAGGAGGCCAGCGGCACCGCGGGCTGGGTGGGCGGGGAGCGCGGCGGCGGCGGCGGGAGGGAGGGAGGCGGTTGCCGCTCTCAGCCCAGCAGCAGTGCGAGCCCCGCGTTGGCGCTGCCCCCAGCCCGGCATGGATACGGAGATAGCGGCTGGAGCTCGGCGGGGTCCCGAGGTGGCCGGGCCGGAGCAGCCCTCCCGTGCGGGGAGGCTGAAGGACCGGGCTGGTCCAGCGTGGGGAAGAGATCGCGCCGCGGGGCTAACGGCAGCCCCGCAGCACCGGGGGGAAATGGGTGAGAGGATGCGGCTGGGGTCCGCACTGGGCTGCGTAGTGGGAGACTGAAGGACAACGAATTGAAATGCGAGTTTCCGGCTGGGTTAAGGACAAGCGTCTTCATGCTGATAGTCCGGCAGCGGAGTGGATTCCTCGGGAGTTTTCCCCAAAGCCCTGAGCAACTTGGTCTGACCAGGCAGCTGACCCTGCTGTGGGCAGAAGGTTGGACTGGAGACCTCCTTGCAACCTGCATTTTCTGATGATCTTTCAGATACCTTTGTGGATGCTGACTGCTGGCAGGCCTGGATAGGAAAAACCTGATGGAGTGTAAGGGCTGCAGGCCCTGGGAGTGCTGGGGGCAGTCTGTCTTTGGTACCTTCCCCACTTAACGGCAACTCTTTTTACCCTAACTCGTCCTTTAAAACATGTATTCGCCTTTTCATTCTCCTTACAATTTTCCTTCCCGCATCTGAAAGGTGTGTCAAATCTTGGAGCAAGAGATTATATAGTCTGGCCTGCAATTTATGCATGTACATAGAAGAAGAAGAAAAGCTGGGAGACAAATGTAGTACTAACAGGTGTAAAAACAAACAAACAAAAAACAACAAAAAACCACCCCTGTCTGGTTAATAAAATGAAGCCTCTTTTAGCTTTGATCTTTTTCTTTTCTGATTAAGAAAATAACTTACATTACATGACGTCACACAGAATTTGCAAAATCAAGCACACAGTGTATCTTGCCTGTACAATTTCAGTTTATCCCTTTTATGTGCTACAACCTTCCCACCTCACCCTCCTATGCACACCGAGTCATGCATTTTTTTAGTGCACTGAATAGATTTTCCTATTTTGGGGCACAGCTGAGCAGCAAAATAAGTTAATTTCTATGTAATCCCTCTGTCATTTCTAGGAAAATTGTGGGGGGGGGGGGAGGGGAGGGAAGGATCATGACTGAAGCTACTGAATATTCTCTACAGCATTCTAAATAAATTGTAAGATATTTTATTTACCAGAAATTTCTGTGTGATGCCACGTGCCACATCACTTGGATCTGATTTTGTGAAGGGTTTGAGGGATGTGTTTTTACAATGTCGGTCGTAAGATGCTGGGGCCTCATTTAGTGTAGCTTACTACTGAAGTAAATGAAGTCAACGGGCAGTATACCATAAATATTCTGGGTATTTTATAACATATAAGATTGATTAATCAAAGTCCTGTTAGATGCTGATTAATATATTTCCTTTAATCTTGGTGCTTTGGCAGTAAAAGCAACCTTGCAGCTCATGGGGTGCTGTAAAGGAAATTTAATGGAAGCACACAGAGAAGCAATGAGTCGGCAATGAATAGAGAGCAAGCAGTAGTGGATATATGTGTTTAATTCAGCATTGTTCGTTCTGCATCCAGTGAAGGAAGTTAAGGACCAATAATTAGAGAAGGAATTATAATGCATGTCCACACGCAGTTTTAATTCTTACTAGCTATATTGCTTAATGTTGTAATCTTCATGTTTTATTTATTATAGTGTATAATTTAAATGAATTCTAAATGAATTCTTTTCAGTATCTCTCCACATTCAAAAATGGAATTAAAAAAGTTTTCAACACTTTCAAAGAACATACAAAGTATCGTTTTTCTTTTTCAGGAAAACCAGTCGCTGTGGCTCTCTATTTGATAAAGCAAATGCTAGAATTACAACACCACCTGGGTGAGGATTTTACCTCTAGACAATTTTTATATGTGGAACAGACTCTAAAACTCTGTGTGATCTTCCCTGGTTCATTCCTCAGGTGCTTTAGTATCTCTAAGCGTGAAGGAATGATAGCAGAGTATGCTCTAGTTCCTCAATAAAATAATACAGTAGCTTCCCATGCCTTCCTATACCCAGTAACTACTACTTTTAAAGGCTTAATTTACAGACACAAAGGGAGACGCTTGGTCTCTGCAGCTTTCAGAGGTTACCTGTGTTTGCAGCATCCCTACTGCTTTTTCTTACTGCCAGCACTTGCGTGGCTGCTAGTCTTAAATACCATTGGCCTGAGCAAGTTTAATTGGCACAGTACTAAAACCAGCTGCACCTGCAAAAATCTTGTGTTCAATAAAGTTCCCAATGTTGCTAAAACCAGAAATGCCTGTAGTGAAATTTCCCTGGATTAGAAAATTCAGGAAGTTGTCAAAAGAAACTGCTTCAGACTTGGCTCTTCTTGTTCCTTTACTCAGAGAGACTCAGACACCTTTGCTGAGAACCCCAGTTACCAGTGTCCCCCAGAGGTGTTTATATATGCTGATGTTTCTTCTCATGCTGTTTTTGGGCCATTTGTTTCTGGAAAAATTTGCTGCCTTATGACAAACTTTTCTTCTCCTTTGATCTACAATTTTAGAAATGTAAATAGCAGTTTCATTTGCTTTAAAAGCTATGGTTTTGGGAAAAAAATATAATACAATTTTTGCTTTCAGCTTTTCCTTCAGTTCTATTGTGGGACATGCATGGTCTAAGGAGTAGAAGAAGGTAGACAATTTCATAAGCAGAGTAATGAAACTCCTGGGTAGCCAATTAAAGTCTATGTCGTTCTGTCTACAGCATGGCAAGTGGTGATTTTCATAGTCTGATAATTTTTAGGAGCTGCACTGCTGCTGCACCAGCAGTAGAAAAATGCCATTAAACCAGTTTTAAATAATCTTCTCCACCCCCTCTCCACTTTTCTGAGTTTACATCTAAATTTTGTGTAGGTGCCACAGTGATAAGAACTGTTACCAATCTGTTGTTGCACTGAATGTGCAAATATTCTTGAAAAGCGCCGATCCAACCGAAGCGCTGGTTAACAGAAATAAATATTGCAGCAATGCAACTGAAAGTAAACACAGCAAATTTTGAACCTCACACTGGAGCTGCTGTCTGTAGTCAAAATTGTGGTTTGTACAACTCTTGCACCTGGTAGCTTCTTGGCTTCACCTGAATGACACTCCTTTATATAAAGTTCTCCTTTATAATGTTCATCCTGCAGTCTCCACATTAACCTGGCAGCACAGCCATCAACAGTGTCTGTTACAAAAGAAAATGAGGGGAAAAAAAACATTTCCAATTATAAACGATTTGATGTTAAAAGAAAATAAAGCATAAGGAAAATACTCATAGTGACGTCCTGTAAGTAAAGATTTCTCCAGTTTAGAGATTTTGAAGAAAAAACAAATTAATAAAGTTCCAAGAAGTAAGCCAACAAATCTGCGTAATCGATTCCTAGTACAATAATATAACTACTGATAAACTTATTTTTTGATTACTTTTAGTTATTCAGCACCACCGTTGTGGTTTTTAATGAGTAAAATCCTGCATGGTCTAGAAACTGGTCCTGAAAGACTCTATCTCCTTCCATGAAGTTTTCTTACAGATGATTATAAGCTTCTAGAAGACTGCTTTCTGGAAAGAAAACTCCTTTTTTGTCCAGAGGTCCATCTGCTGGCATGTCTGCTGGCATTTAGCAAGGCTACAAGACACTGGAAATGTGGGTGAAAATACCTTCCATAATTAATATAAAATGTGCTACAGTGTAAAAATGCGCACTAGGAAAAGAAGTTCATTGTACCTGATATTTTACGGTGATAAAATTGCATTACCAGTCAAGACACTCATCATAGACCATGTTTTCAATCTATTGGCACATGAGTCTCCATGTGCCCAGTAAGATGATCTGTATGCAGTGTCTCAGGATAACAGCACTTACTCACATGTATGAAGTCATGTAAAGGTACCCTTTGGCATCGCAGGAGCAGATGTTGCTACTACGTTTGATTGCTGATCAAGAAATGCCCCTTCCGATTGGGAACTTTTTCATGTGTGATTCTGATTTGCCTTTCTGGTAGTAGAACAGCGCAGTGGATTACCTCTGGCCTCACATTTTGACGTGGCAGATACAGCCCAAAATCAGAGACAAGTTATACTGCTGCAGTGTGAAGGCATGAGTCTGCTCACACCCCAGCTATGGTGCTGACAGGGGGGTGAATGCAGCAATCCCGCTCTGACAACACTTTCATGGTGATTATAAACTGGTAAATGTAATTGTGGGGTTCAGGAATTTCTAAGATTCCAATCTTGGAGACACTACTGGTTAAAGGACTCTTTCTTTTGAGTGCACTTTCTGAATTGCTAAGATTCTTCCTGGTTACTGGCTTGAGAATTGTCCTCAAATTATGACACGTCACCTATGTAGGAGATGTTGATTGTCCATACTATTAAAAAAAGAAGCTTGCTTTGTCTCTGTAAGAAAAGGCTTACCTTTTAGCCTTTTACGTATCAAAAGAAGTTGCAGAGTTAGGAGTGTTGAAGGCAAAACACAAAATAACAAAAAAACTGAGATGAAGAGTATGTGATGTAAGGTAAACACAATGAATTTAAACTCTCTGATTCAACTGGACATAAGAAGGATGGAGGGAATTGCATGGGAAAAATGCCATGTTGGTTGTGAAACTGATACCCATAGGTGATAGTCGTCTTTTATCTTTAGATTCCCCATTTGTTTGATCCTGTAGTGTTGTTAAATCTCAAAATCAATGCCACAACATAAATTCCCCTGAACAGCAAAAAACAACTAGTAGTTCAAAGTGACTGCTGATGTGAAAAGCCTGTATTCTCTTGATGGTGCTGCTTGGCATTGCTACTGACTGGGTAGTGAAGCGGATAACGAATATTGGCATGGGTAAGTGGCAAGTGTCACTGAAGACCTAGATTTTGTTTGTAGAGCAAACATCCACAACAGACGGAAAGATCCAACCTGGCAGGCCAACCAGGGCTCAAAATCAGTTATGCTAAAAAGAAATGCATTTGAAACATTACTATGTGGAAGAGGATGAAAATTATTAAGAAAAAATCATTTACTTATTTCACAGCTGCACCATACCAACCAACAAAGACTTCAGGGGAAAATATAATCTTAATCAGATCAAAGGATGTATGTCTTCTGTAACTTAGTAAAACATGATTGCTGCATATCTAAGATTTCAATTGCAAAGCTGCTAATTCTTGATTCATATACAACATCTCTTTAACATGTGTCTGATTCTAATTTTTTTAAGTACTGCTGAAAGCTTCTGGACTCTGGTTGGAGAGAGCTTGTCTTCATCAAGTCAAAAGCTGTGATAGATAAAGTTGGCACATACATATTAGTTACAACTTTTAGGTGTAAAGCCATAAAGTGAAATGCATTCAGGATGAGAGAATGAACACTTGTAAGGGGGCCAAACCAGCTGGCTCAGTCATACTATGAAGAAGAAGGAAGCTGACTATAAAAAAGAGGGCTGGAAGAAAATACTGTCTGTATGAGGTATCAACATTTGTGTGGAAAGGATTGGCTAAAATGGATACATGCGCATTAATCATCATCATCATCATCATCATCATCATCATCATCATCATCATCATCATCATCATCTAAGTTACAAAAGCAGATCCTATAGTTATCCCATTAAGATAATTCAAGAAAGCAGCCTACACACTCTTTGTGCAGGGATGTGCATAGGTGCTATTGCCGCATCAGGAGATTTCTGTGTGTCTGTATAAGCTCTGATCTCTACTCCTGCTTGTAGAATTATTGCTACAAAAGGCCTGTGGACCACACTTACCATACTAATCTGTTTTCCTCCTTAGGGTAAAGATTTTGTTGGTTTGACATTCAGATTGCAATTTCAGAGTAAGTGGATGGGATTGTGTGAGAGAGAGTTCTCACTTAGCTGACAAAAGCTATGGATAACTATCACATTTGAAATATATTTACATGGGGCTGATAAATAGAACCTTGGAAAAAATGTAGGTTGGGAGGGATGTTTTTTATTTATATTGGAGTCCCATGAGAGCTGTGCCAAATAGGCTAAAGTTCCACCCTGGTCCCATTATTCTCAACAGTAAAATGGATATTTATGTCAGCAGCATAGTATCTAGCATAGATATTCCTAGAATCATCCAGTTAAAGAACCTGAGATCAATATGTGGGCAACCTTACCACTTGCAAAGTTCAAAGACACTGAAATTGACTATAGCTCTGTAAAAATCACTTAATACCTCGTAGGAACAGTCTCACCAGGATTCTTTAAAGAAGTTCTTGTACCACAGTGTCCTATGTCAGGAGGACAAACCATTCACTAAGAATGCTTTGGAAAGAGCATATTGCAATGTGACAGATCACACAATGACAGAAGATGACATTGGTTAATTAGATGAGTTACATGTGTGGGAGTCTTGGCCTCGCTACTCCAACAAAGACAAATAATATGTATCAGAATACTTGTAAAGAAATAAAATCAAATTCCTGCAAGAGATTTGAACAGAACATTTCTTTACTTTCCCTATTGCTTTCTAAAATGTTTCTAAGTTTCTACCACTTGTTGACTTTATTTTCCTGCTAAGTTTTGAAACTTTCCAATGGCAAAAAGTTAAAAACAGGAATTCACAACATTGGCACAAAATCATATCCACAAGCCCCTTTAAAAAAAACATGAAAAAAACCAAGTAGCAATGGTACTTACCCATTTCTTGTCCTTACAATTTTAGTAAAGAGGGAAATCCACAAATTTGATAGTATATCCAACCACTGACCCGTTTCCTGAAATCTAAAACTTTTTCAAAATAAAAACATATCCAGCATCAACTCTGCTTCTCTTCCTCTGCAGCATGTGCTGCAGATAGGCACTAAGGCCAGCTTTCCCAGATGGTAGCAAGGACCACAGAAAACTGGTGGTGTGGGTCATCTCCCATTTCATTTGTAGAACAAACAGGGATAATCACAGCAACTGTTCCAATGGAAAAGTAATGTTAAGAAAATATTTAGTTATTGCTGACTGTTCCAGCTGTGGTTCTGGCCTTCACTTTCTCTGCGAGGACAGTGCACTTAAGATACTTATTTTTGTCCCATTCCAAGTGCTTAAATAAGATTCCTGATTTTTCCTGGCTACTCCTCCAAGTATCTGGAAGCAAGAAAACAGCACTACGCATCCTATCAATTATCTACAGGACATTAGAAAATTGCCTGCTGATCCCATCTTGGAGATTGTTACTATGGAAAACACAAAAGTTGTGTGTCAGTGACTGTAATAATAAATCCACTTCACTTGATGGTGACATAAAACTTCTCTGATAGCCCAACCTTACCGATAGCTCACTCCACTGCTATGAAGATCCAGATATGTACAGAAAGATCTTTGTCTTATACCAGCACTTGAGTGGCAACTCAACTCCTCCTCATGATGTGACTGTGTTCCCACATTTGTGTAAGCCTTTCACAGAGCGAAGAAAATATAATTAATAGGGAATTCATCTGAAGAAGAAAGGAATATTCAATCTGGTGTTAATACGTAGAATCATAGAATAAGAATCATAGAATCAGAATCATAGAATCATAGAATATAAAATAATTTAAAGTTTCCTGATAGCAAGGGGTTTATTTTTATTCCTCAAAATGTGTTGCTGGAAGTGTAGCTTGTCGTGTGTGTTTTTTGACACTTCATCATGATTAAGAGATAATTTTTTCTTCCAAATAACTGTTTTGTGGTGTTGTTGTTATTCTCTCAGTATAGTCCTAGTGTTGTCTTAGTTTATCCACATGATTTTCTAAAACTGTGTGTGTTTTTGTAAGCACACATTTCCAGTGTCTCTGAACTTGCTTCCCAGGGTATGACCCAATCATTAAGGCTGAACTAGTCAAGTGATTTAACATACAAGGATTTCAGGTAGGGTGTAACCAGAGGAGGGAATGCAGCCCACCCAAGTCTGAGCCTGTGAACGCCAAGTTTAAGTAAATTTACTAGCAGGCTTTTTCCCTTTAACCCCTCACCCCAACAAAACATAATCAAAAGGTGAAGAGTTCAGTTATGGAACAAACAGGACCTCTTTAAAAATACGCAGCTGGCTGTAGCCAAAGACAAACTATGATGTCATTGGGTGGGAACTTCCCCTCACTGTATGCAAGCAGCATTGGAGTGATGGGATGCAAGATGTGAATAAAATCATGGGGGGGATTTTAATATATTCTGGGGTTTTGTTGTTACAGCTACTCCTCATTATCAGTGTTTTTCTGTTTTGTACCTTCAACTGTTGTTCAGCTGCCATAAATTGGGGCCCATGCAATTTTCCATTCCTAGCCATGCTACTCTCATACACAGACTGAAAGCTAATCTGATTTGCAAAGTTGTCAATCATGGCATCGATTAGGTAGTAGATAATGGTGTTAATGGAAACATTAAACGGCAAGCAGCTTTTGCAATGTTTTCTTTGAATAGCTTGTGGGTCCCCATCTATATTACAACCACAGCTGATTTGGGGAACCTGGCTATTGACAAGTTACCCTATAATAGGGTTTTAATGTTTGTATTGAGCATCCCAGAGTTGCTAAGACCCCAGTCCTACAGACCTTTAGGTACACAGTTTGTACTTTTTGCCTGTTAGCAGAGCTAGAAACTAGTCTTGCTCACAAGAGGTTTCTCATGTAGCCAGACAGGCTTCAATGCCTTTATAGCCAATTCCTTGAGAAAAGCAATGTGTGCTGTTGTCAGAAAATGTGCCGGAAAAATATATTTTAAAGAAAAATTGGTACTTACGTCAGTGTTTCTAATTCTTGCTATTCTATGTAAGTCTTTAACGGTGATAAGAGAAACAAAGATCTCTACTACTATATAGCCATTTGTCCATAATATTATACTTCCACACAGTGATTTTTTTTCTCATAGAGAGATCAAGATTCACTACTAGAATTTTTCTTGGTCTGTGATGAATTACATTAGTATATATGTTTGAGAAAGCTCCAGATAAAACATGCAGCTCTTTTACATTTTGCATTTCCCAGGAAGAATGAAATGAATATTTCCTTTTTAATCAATTTGAGTTTACAATTTTTCTTATATGATTTTTCTTTTTATTTTATTAATCACGCTGAAGAAAAAAACAGTGAATAATAAACAACTTCACAATTGGCATTGATTTTCAGAGAAAACTCTTACCAGTTTTCAAGTACTATATTCACAAAGGTCAATAAACTCAAAATGCACAGTCTCATTGTTTGAAGCTACAGAGTGCTGAGGGGAAAATGTGCATCATGAAGAGCTAATCTCTTTAAAATCATCTATCTCAAGCGTTTGCCTCAGGTAATTTTTTAGCATTAAAAAAGCATACCATATACAGCCATGACCTTGCCAAAACATCTGTGATGTCTTGCATCAAAAATAATTAATATCCTGATTTTCAGATAATTCAAAATTTCCTTGACCCAGAACCAAAAGCTACACACTCTTCCTTTTTCAATATGGATTATTCATTTTGTTTCTTGAAAGGAAGAAATGACAATGAATTGGGATCAGTTATCCAATTTCAAGTTCTTTAATATTGCGTGCATTTATAAAATGTTTAATCATGGTACTAACTTTGATTATTATCCATATGACATTTAGCAGTATTTCAGTTTTATACAAGTGAAGCATCCTTTGCTGTTAAAAAAGCTATGTGGCTAGTTGTACCATTAGTGGGAAACGCAGTAATCCTGTATGCAGTTTTAGATTCATGTGAATTAGGCAACGTTGTTGTCCTTTGCATGAGTGGAAATAGCCATTATATATATAAAAACAAAGATTAATAGCCACAAAACACACTTGTTTACATCACTACTGTTTTGCCTGGGAAGTCTCAGAAACTTAAGTTTTGCATTCAAGGTCTGCCTTGCACACGCAGAGTAACGTACAGCCATGCAAGCTGTGCTCTGAGAAGCTTTAAGATTTTCTTGCCGATTCCATATGCACAAAGTAACCTCACTCAAATTGATTTAGTGTGTCTGCACAGCAGGTGCGTGCTGTGTTTAAACTGATTCAAGGGGGAGCAGGAGTGCAATTCTCTGTTTGGAGTAGCACAGCTTTTGAAACAGAAGAGATAGTGGTATCAATGCTGTTTGTAATGTCCTTCGGAGCCCAACAGAACAGCAGTGTCCCCTGCACCTCCTTCCACTGACTCACCACACTACTGAGAGGGAAGAGGAGTCTGAAGTGAGACATAGCTGACTTCCCCTCGAATGCCCTCCCAGTCCGTAATACACAAACCCCACTAATCTGCGCTGGGGCTTCCCTGCATTATTGTGGATTAGTGACGTTCTGCTGTATCGCATAGCATGTTTATGCACTGTTTGCAGACCCTATGCAATTTAACTCATGGCAAGCATTGGTCTGTAATCTTATGTCCTGTCACCTTTGTTTAGTACAGATATATATAGTATAAAAAATAAGGTATAAATAATGTTATGCTAATGTTATGCAGTAGAGTTTTATACAGCATATTGCAGGTATACTTTACAGTCAAGGAGTTTTTCACAACCTTGCAAAGGGAGGTTAAATACCTCTCAGTGCGTTCAGCTGTTGCTTCACACAACAACAGCCTCTCACAAATCTCTCAGGAGGTGGTGGAGTTCAGGGACTTCACCTGGATTCCACTTTACTCCACAACCCTCTTATAGTGGCTTGGCTTACAGCCTAGCAGCACTACTTATTCTCCCTCTCAAACAAAATCAGTAAGCCTCTATCATACAGGAAGCCAGACAGTCTTAGCCTCTCTGCTCCTGCAGGCTTCAGTCACCCTGGTTTTGTAAGGTCTACTAGTAGTCTTCTGGCAAGCTCTGTTGAGAAGTAGTCCTAATTCAAACGAGGGGCAATTAACAGGACCCACTGAGTTCCTTTAGTGTTACTGTTTATTGGTTCTCTTCCTTACTCATCACCATCATATTGTCTCTTTTCCTCCACTCTTCTGTGGTGAGCCAGAGAGCAAGCTGCTTTTGGCAAGATCGAGAGAACTGGGAAAGTCCTTTGCCAGGTTTCTCAAGCTTCTTCTGGTCTTACTGTGCTAGATGTCCGGTACCCAGGGTGGTGGCAGCCCCTCTCCTTGCCCTTCCACTCCATCAGTCCACAGTCTCACTATGCTTAGGTGCCAAGGGAAGCCACCATCGCAAATGCAAAAATATACCCACGGGCCCTGGAAGGATAGCAGCAAAGAGCTGTTTTCTCTCGTTCAGTAAGAAGGGCTGAAGCCAAGCAGTGAGGTGCAAAGTGTAAGACGCAGAGAAGAGTAATGGGGTGCTTCAGAAAGACACAGGGGTGACAGTGCAGGGAGAGAGCATAACCAAATGCCTTCCCTAGAGTCTGATCACAATACATGGAGACACATACAAATAGGTCTGCGTAAGTCACAAACACATTACAAATCCTCTTAAGTCCTCCTTCTTTAAGAGGAGAAAATACTATAGCTGGAGTTTCTGGGGAAAGTCATGTCTGTTTACTCCTTCAGGGTCCAGCCAGGGTGCCCCATGTGAAACCTTTTAAAACTTGCACCTCACTTAGCATCAACTATCCCATCTGCAAGCTATTCCCTCTCTCCCTTTCCCTGTCTGACTTGCTGCAAGAGCCTATATTCAATCCCTGTGCTCTGTTAAAACTTTAGCAGGGTGATAAAATGTGGTAGGGACAAGGGATAGGGAAGATTCTAACACTGGTGAGAAGGTGCAAGGCTGAGTTGTATGGAAGAGTGATTTTTGTGACAGTGAACTACTTACTATTGCTGTACAGCCTATAGCTCTAACACTAACTTCACTATGGACAAATTGCTGCTATTCCTATGTAATAGATTGTCTCCTTCTCTAGGTACTCTGGTGGCTTGCCATACTTTATGTACCATTTTTTATGACCAGACTTAAAATAGAACAAAAAAACCCCTGTGTCTTTCTTCTTTTCAAATGCGGATGAAATGGTAAATTTCCTCTTTTTTGTCCATTTTATTCTTTTACTAGGATTGTAACTACTGTGAACAGGAAAGTTAAGTCAGATGAGTTTTGCGGTTTGTGAATCTCTGGACTATTTTGATCTGAGTGTCTGGAGATGTTACCTGTCTCTTTTGTCTCCCTTTCCCACTCTATCAGTTGTTTTTTTTATGATGCACAACTGCCATGGGAAGCTGGCCTCACAAATAAAAAGTATATCGAGAACCACCTGCATACAGTATGACAGCACTGAACTGTATTCTCTATTCTCTGAAACATATAAATGTTCAGTACAAGGATGCTGTATCTGTGGAAGCAAAACCAGTAACACCTATTGAAGTTATTATCCCTATTAAGGTGGGTTTGTTTTTGTTTTTTTCTGTTGACTTGAAGCAATCTCGGAGGGGCTTCTGTAATTTGGATCTCTGTTGAATTTTGTACTAGGTGCTGCATTTACCAGCATTTCTGAGGAAATTTCTAGGCAAACTGAACTGTAAATCAGCTACATGTATGATTGTGGCATACTCTAAGAAATCCCATGCCTCTTCGGAGAAGGAGCAGGAACACTCTTCACACAAGAGGCACAGAACCTTTTATGATTTAAATGTGAACAGACTATGTATCTTTGACATGGTAGCTCAATAATGCAAACTTCCCTCGGGCAAGTTGCCTGTGTCTAAACAGCACACATCTGTTCTTTTCCACCACTTGTTTACATGTTCCTCCATGTGCCTGCACCATCCTCATTTGAAAGACATTCCTTAATGCTTTGTTTATTTCTCACATATATTTCACAACGGCATGCAGTTGGGAACTCTGTTGAGTGCTGGTTTTATACAGTTTACAACCCAGTGTTTGTTTTTTAATATATTAGTGCTTATAAAGACTAACTCCATGAAGTCATTCAAGGTTAAAATCCGGCTTTGTGGCTTCAGGGTGACTAGGCAGCATCATGAAATACCACATTGCATGGTAATGCAACTAATGAGTCTACAATGATACATACTATAATACAGAGTAAAGGATTTAGGACAGGAGAAAAAAAAATCTAATTAACATTAGCAATTTAATAGTGGCATTCAAAACATTAATACATTTTCACTAAGCATAATAAGGGGAAAAATACACATTGAATTAAGAAGATATTTGATTATTTTTTAAATAATGACCTTAGATTTATCTTCTCAGGTGTTAAACAGCCTGATTTTCAGAAATGTTGAGCAAATATTTTTTCAGTAGTGCTGAAAAAATAATGCTGAATGGGTAGATTCTATGAAGTCCACCATCTCTGCAACATTCGTACAATGCTGTACAAATATCAGGACAATGAAGATGCTCATTTTACCCTAAGGATGGAGTAAAACACTGCTGCTGCTCGAAAATTGTTACTAGAGCAGCAGATCAGTTCTGAGTAATGGCTTACATTTTCCTTAACATTATTTTCTGTTTTCTCTTTACTATTTAAAGTATTCTACAATTAATAAGCCAGATAGGCTGAAGTGGGTTTTTTCCTTTACTGAAATGACAATCGGTGCTACCAAAACAGAGCACTCAGCATAGGACTTGTTTACATGTTTAATCTGCTTGCATATCATATTTGAGTGCTGCTTCAGTCTCTTTTGCCAGACACTCTGGTTGCCAACCTGGAGTGGACCATGCAGTGTGGGTTTTTATAAAAGGCTTATGAATAAAAGTAAAATTCTCAGAGAAATGTGTTCCCTTTTTTATGTAGAAATCACAGAAATAAAGCATATGAAAAAATTTATGATGTTAGGAATGGGCACATCTGACATTTCATTCCTATAAAATGCACACAGATTAACAACGAAAGGAAACCAAGTATTTTCAAGGTATAAACACAAACCAGAAAAGTATTCCTGTACATAAATGAATATTGCTGAGGAAAAAAATGTTTTGGCTAATTAATCTGTTGGAGCTACAAAATCTTAAAATTGGCAGAAGAGAAGATCAGTGTGGAATTAAAAATCAAATGCTAAGGAACTCGTTGAAATTTATTATTGAGAGAGAATTATTCTGCTTCTTAGGTTTTGGGGTTTTTTTCTTTGTAAAGTAACGTAGCAATGCACATCTCTGTCCTATTTGTGATGACTATAAAGAAGCAAAAATATTTTTTTAGATGCATATAAATACTACTGCAAAATGACATGTTGATCTCTGATCATTGTAAAAGCAATTATTTCCTTTGGACAAACCCCTCTGTTCATTAGCACTGAATGGTATTTATCTTTTTTTTTTCCTGTTTAGATAATTTGTTCAGTGTTGATATATTTAAAAACATTCAATTGCTTGAAATAGTATCTGCAGCTTCCCATCAAAAGAGTGATGGCAGAGGCTGTGGGTCTAAATCTCAAAGCACCACTTTGTAGACTTCCTAAGTGATTAGTAGAGTATTATCGCCCTCCACCATCTGGCTATCTAATATGGAAACGATATTAAAGGAATCAGAAGACCTATACAGGCTTCGACACTTTGGACATACAATGTTTTACAGAAAAATTGTGGAAGTTGCATTTAAAACAATAAGAGATATGCTAACACATAAAAGAATTTTTTCTATTTGCACAGAAAATACACATCTGTCCTCCTCTGTTTTAATTACTTTAAAGTATATAAAGCCATATATATGTATACTGAGATAATACAGCTTAGCACATATAGGCAGGCTGCATGTTTAGCATGCTAGGAGTGAAATCTGTTTAAATTAAAAGTCTCATTCTGGTTTTGATGTCACTACAATTAGTTGATGTGTTGGATAGATTCTGAGGCTTTGATTCATCTACACTTTAAAGGTTCTGAAGTCAAACGCTTTGGATAAGGCGGAATTAAAGAATCATCAGAAATTTCTGTGTTAAAGCCTCCCAATCCAATACATAAAAACTCTTGTAATTCAGTGTACTGTATATCTTTGTGTATAAAAATATCCCTTTATAAGGAAGAACAAAAGATACGCTTCTCTACTCCAGGAACATTACATGGAATAAAGAGCCTCTGAAAACCTCCAAAGCACAGAATGCAAGCTTGTGCTGCCAGACAAAAGTGAAAGCCTATCCTGTTTTCTCTCTCCCTGATGTAGTTGCTGTGTCAGATGAGGGCATCAGGGCAGATCCAAAAGTCAGAATGAAGAAAAGAGAAACAGGGCAGAAAGCAGTGTGGTGAATTCAGCCCTACAAACACCTAGGTTTTCCCTGTGCAAGCCCAGCTTTAGGCTTTTTAATTTGTTTGTTTGCTTTATAGAAGTGCAGATAAAGGTGGTAGTTAAAAAACGGCTGTCTGATTCCAGTCATTCATAGGTGTTATGCTCCAGGGTATTGGGAGCCCTGTATCCGGTAAAGAGGAAAGCAGAAAAAAGGGAGGTCTTTTCTCCTGTTTCCTTCAAGCTGTTTAGGAAGTTTTTTATTTACTTCCTTTTTAATGGTTTTATTTTTACCTCATAATGGAAATCAAAGAGTTTCTTTGCATTGCCAGAGAATCCTGAGCTCAGGGGCTTTCAACTGCACTCATGTTAGAAAGGTTTAGTAGCCGTTAATGAGGAAACAATAAATATTTCACTGAGCAGCACAACTAATAGAGCCTGATTTCGTAAAGATCTGTGTCTTCTGGTCTTGAAATCTACTTCTCTGCTGCAGTGACCCCAGGTCCTCCTTTGTCTTCTGTGGCACCTGCCCAAGACAAAAGAGATCATAGACTGTGGCTAACCTGCAGAAAGGTCAGGGGCAGAGCTGAGCCTACCTTTCCCTCTGCTAAAGAATTATTTTCCTTTCTCTCCTAGCCAACTGTGTTGGGTTGTTTTTTTTTACAAAGCTTGTAAGACGTTAATTGTCTTTAAGATCACTATCCTCTTGCACATATGGCTGAAATTGGTCACGGACTTCAAAAGCTAAAGGGTTGACAGCACAGCCACATGTGCCTTAGGAAACTAGGCTATCAACTCGCTTCCAATATGGTTTTTCATATTTTATATTCTCACTACTTTTGTCCATAGTTCTCTGATCATTGATTATGTTGTCTATGATAGCCAAGGAGTATATGAAGGAAAAACACAGTAAGTACCATCTTACCCAAAATTTCTAATTCCCTTTCTTCTCCATATATCATGAAAAGAACACAACACCTTTTCCCATTTTGTACAAGCTATGTGGAGGCTGCGGATCCATGTAGAACTGTTTTTGGCAGCCAAGCCAGCTCAAGTCAAGTCGATGGGCTCTGTTCTACTGCTCCTGATCGGATCAAATCTACATTGTGCTTTGCATCCACATTAGCTCTGTGAATAGGGCTGTCTGTGAACCCTAGGGTAAGGTGGCTCACTAATGTGACTGAGATTAAAAAGAAAAAACAAATTAATTTTTTTAAGGTATTACTAATTCAAATTTTTCCAGTGTTCTCATTCTCATCTCTTCCACTTCGGGGGCAAATGTGCACAGCTGCAGCAGGGAAAGGAGCTAGGAGATGAGTCTTAAAGTGGTTCAGCTACCAAAGGGGAATTAATTTTGAGCTATTCCTGAAGAGTGAAATTCTGTCCTGACTGAAGATACTAGAAAGTTTACCTTTTACTGCAGAGTGGATAGAATTTCATCTTGTACAGCCACAGCGTAAGGGCAAGAAGCCAGGCCTTACCAACATCAGGAGCAAAATATCCCATGAATTCAACATCTTGGCACTGAATAAATTCCAATAGTTGTGACTCTGTGCTAGGGTAGCAGTAAAACCTGTGAAACATTATCTGTGGGTAGAATCTCCTCTGCCATTACAAATTCCAATCATAACTATGGAAAAAGGATTATTAAAGGATCAAAAGACAGGATTTATATTGCTCAAGACTTAACTGTCCTGATCTTTTCAGAAATTAGTTAGGATATAAAAACCTTTTAATTCTACTGAGCCTACATTTAAATTCCTAGTTTAGGCAAACATTTTATGCAAGTATTTAAACTGCCCTGGTGCAATTTTTTTTTAAACCAATGTCATTTAATACAGATTTTGACACATTTTCCATAAAATTGGCATTAACAGTTCAGACAGAGACATGAACACCAGAAATGTTAGCAGTTCAGCAGTATTAAAAATATGATTTTCAGAGACGTAAGAAAAAAATTAGGTGCTGGCAGGATATACAAGGAGAGAGAAAAAGAATTTTCAGTCTCTGTGCACAGTGTTCAGCCAGTTCCTACCTTCCACATGCTGGTTCATAATGTACAAGACCTGCTCATGAAGTCCTAATTCTGGCAAAAAAATCCTTTTCCCTCAGTAAGGAGAGTAGAGCAACCCTCACAGTGCACACTCAAGTAACAAGGCATGGAAAAATTAGCACCAGATAGCTTTTGGTATGGAAAAATACATTAAATTCATTTTCCAAATAACTTATCTAGATATTTTATCTCGTGGTTTATACCCAGATATTTCAATCCGGTCAAGAAACTGTAATAAGGTACCTCAGTTAAATGTATTGGTGCTCAACTCTTCATCATTGTTCAGCAAATACAGCCTACAGCTGAAAGGAGGCACACAACATAAACACTGTTTCTTTCTGATCCTAAGGGGACAGTATTTTTGGCAGAAATAACTCTAGTATTCCAAAAGCTACCATCTCCTTTCATTGTGTTACCGGTCTCATAATAACTGTTCAGCAAGACACAGGGACATTTACCTACTGTTTGCCAGCAAGAGGAGAACCACACACATAAAAACCTCTGTGTCCAGCATAATCACAGTAAGCATATACCATATAACCCTTTTGCCTGAAAAGTACTGATGAAATATTCTAGTGTCCTCATATAGAAAGGCAGTATATACATTTCCTTCTTTATGGTGGAAATTGTGGCAAGATAATAAAAATGCCACATTCAAAAAAGCAGATTTAAATAAAATATAAAGAACTTTATAATTCTTTAGATAATTCCTTCTGGTACAGATGTTATTACCGCTTTACATCCGGGATTTCCACCAACATAGATGTCATCTCATGTAATTAAACTGGATAATTTTCAACAGTACAGGATGCAATGAATCACTCAGAAATATAGAAAATATACTTGGAGGAAAGAAATGATACCTTAAAGGATTCAGGAATACATATTTGCAGGAAGATGTGTCTATTATGACATGCAATTTACTGGAACTCTTATGAGTTCTTTCTGAAGTGATGTACTAGTAATTTAAAATGAGTTTTTAAAATAAAGGTTTACAAAGGGATATCAGCTCTTTTGTCAAGTCTTGAACTGATGGTACTTATCACATAGACATAAAGTTTTCTTGCCCAGTTTTCATTAGAAAGATCTTTGTTGTAAATTTTTTTTTGTTTTAGTTTTTAAGTAGACAAGCTCCATCTGAGCTAGGTAGACTGGGATATAGACTGGACATAAGACAAGCATTAAATGGCTTAGAAGACTGTCTTAGTGCATTAATAGCTCAGCAGTTGTAAGGATTATCGTTGTTGTTGTTTGGGATTTTTTTTTCTGGCAGTATCATAGCAAATAACAGTTTAAAGGAGAACAACAAAGTAGTTTTGCTCGAGCTAACAGCAAAGTTTTTCCAAACAGAAGAGGGAGCACAGGAAGAAACATGGATTGTGTCTGCACAGTACTGATGTAATGATGGACGCAGACATTTGAGCTGCTTCTGAATGAGTTAACATGGCACTGGAAGCAGAACAAATTCATTAGTGCAGTATTTTCTCTGGGCTGTTTACCTGGTTGAGAGGCACAATATATTCATCCAGATGTACGGCCATGGTAATGCAGCCATGCAGCTTCCAGTACGCAGAACTGGTTGTTAAGATCTGGACTGTGTGTCTCTTGAGTTATGCAGGCACAACTGATAGCTCATGTTTAGAAATTAAGTTATAGTCCTTTCAGAAAAAAGAAATCAACCTTCTCAGTATTAAACAAAGATAATTCAGGCAGGCAACCATAAAGAATGAAAGTCATGACACCTAAGTTGTTTGTTAAAATACAGAAGCTGTGGAGGAATTTAAAGATAGGTGACATTGTCCAAGTTGAAATTCTAGAAAAAATACATTTCCAAAGACTACCTCAAATACCACATAGGTGAATTAAATTGTACAAAAAGGATGTTTCAGTACTTGAGATTTAAGGTTGAAGACCTGGACAAGAATTTCAATAGTAAACATTATAGGGTACATTGACAAGATAAAATTGACCTTAGATAAAAAAATTAACTTCTGCATGTCGGAGACGGCGGGAGAAAAGCGGCACTCAATGTGAGCGATCAGGCGATTCTCGTTTATTAGAGATCAGAAGGAT
>WTSP01015570.1:0-15264 GCA_025331215.1 Actenoides lindsayi | reverse complement strand
GGCGTTCGCCGCCATCTTGGCCTTGCCCCATTCAGGCGGGCCCGGGGCAGGATGGGAAGCGGGAGGACCGGCGCGCGCAGATCCCAGCGTGCCCCGCGCGGCGCCGGCGGGGCGGGCCCGCGGCCCGGACTGCCCCGCCCGCCGCTGGAGTTGGGCCCGGCGGCGCCCCGAGGCCCGGGGCGGCTCCGAGGCTCCCGGCGCCGACTGTCACGGAGCAGCCTGGCCCTCGGGTAGCGGCGCCGGACTCTTTCGCTGCCGCCGTGTGCCCGCTGTCCCTCCCCGCGCCTTCTCGGTCCTAGCCGGCCGCCTCGCCCTGAGGGGGGAGGAGAGGGCGGGGTGTGGTTAAAAGTGCGAGTGTAACAGCAGGGAAGCAGCTCTCCCAGAAAGAACCCTTCTGTGGCAGGTTTTCAAACCCCGTTTCAGCAGGGGAACAGCAGGGGAACAGCAGGGGAACAGCAGGGGAACAGCAGACACAAGCACACGCCATGGCGGGTACCGCGGGTCACGTGCTCTTTGACAAGTCGACGCAATTGAGCTTACAAGGGGGGGGGAAAAAATCGCGTTTCTCCAGGACCATCCCCGTGGGCCACAGCTTGCCCCAGAGGACCCTGCACCCCCGAGCAGTGCAGGGCAGGGGAAGAAAGCTGCTGATCGCCTTGCTCAGGGCTGTGCCAGACCAACCAGGGTAGGCTTCCAGCAGCTCTGGGGAGTGGTAGAAAACACAGCTCCGAGAGCCAGGAACGGTTCGTGCCAGAAGGCTGCAGCAACAGCCGGCGGAGCTTCCAAGAGCAATTTTTTATGTTCAGGAACACTAAGCAAGACTGCTGTTAAAAATCAGTTCTGCAGCAGTTTCACTACTAAGTCAAGTGATGAAAGAGCAGAAAGGAGTCAAGCAATTAGAGCGGTCCTGAGCTCAGCATGCTGGACTGATGTTCTCAATTTCATCTTAGAGAGGACTAACACAGGCTAGGGTAAGAATGGATCTTGCAAATAATGCACCCAAGGCTCCCTTTTAATCACTGCAGCCAGGTGAGTGCTTCTGTTTTCATAGACAGGCCTGGTATCCAAAGGACTCTTCCCCTTGCAGCAGGCAGTGCCCAAGGCAGGAGGCTCTACCCTTTAAGGAGGGATATTTTAAATAAGGAGCAGAACAACACATAGGTCCCCTGCTTTCAAGTCTTCTTCCTGTATAGGTTCAGCAAAGACTTGACGTTCTAGCAACAGGCAGATAGTCAAAGCTGACCCAGCACTGTTCTGGGGCATCAGGTGAATTTTTCTGCGATCAGCTATTGCACAGGGCTCTGCACAGGAGTTTTGTGTACGTTCATGTAAAAGCAACTCACTGTTTCTAGCTAGTTTCATTCTTAAGAATCAGGGACCGCAGAACTCAAGGTGGAGGAAACACTGCTGTTGCTGATAGAAAGTCTTCTACCCTGCTTGCCAAGGGAACTGCAAACATACCTGTGCCAGTGTCCACCCAGCAAGAGAAAGGAGCCCCGACATCGGCTTTTGAAAGTGTTTATTGATGGTTAGTAGATGGAATGATGGCGCAATAGTGCAAACCACTGTGCAATTGGGAGAACACACTCCCTTCCCAGCTTTCACATTTACTTTATTGTACAGGAGACATGGAATAAGGATTAAATACAAAATGGGTCAGTATGCTGCATCTACCAGCTCCGTTGGGCTTTGGACAGATTACTGTTCCCTCAGCACATGTCAGTTCAGAGCTACATCAAAGCGGGGAGTGGCTGTGACGTTCTGTTCAGCTTCACTAGCAAAGCAGTTGGAACCAGCAATCTTTTTCATTTGCACTCACATCCTCAGTCTGATAAACCCAGCACTTCACCCAGCCAGTTTCTGCACTTTCTTTTTCATAAAGAATGGAAAATACCACCAACCACAAATAATATTTACTAGTACACTACAAGTGAGCTTCAAGAGTACTTCAGAAGCAAGATTTCATCTAATACTCAATCCGTCTTGCTAGCTTGTAAACTTCAGTGCTCACTTTCTCATCTTTGTGTGGTTTTTCTCCCTGGAACCTTCTGAAACCAATAAGGAGTGAGCAGCTAAACTCTGTATTTCTAGTGCTTGAGAGTCAGCATTGGAAATCTTCATTGGCCCAATAATAAACTACCAGCCAATTTCTCTAAGGAAGTCGCATTGTTAGATTCCAACAAACACTGTTAGATTGGAGGAACATCCTGTCCTCAAGTGATGCACTTTGGAAAAAACAACCCCAACCATGCTCAAAAAAAGTAACCAACAGAAGGCTAAACTGACCAGCACGCCGTGGTTCCAACTGTCGTCCACGCACACGGCTCCCTGCCTTTTAAATCTCTAACAGCATCTTTGAGGTAATCTAGAACCACAGCCACTTGGAGACTAATCAAATCATGGGACAGATACCAGAGACTTCAGAAACTGCTGGATTAAGGGGATGTGAATTGGTGTCGTGCCCTCTTTGAATGTCATTCTTATTCCAGTCCAACAAAGTTACCTATACATATAGAATGTTAAAGTTGTGCCACTTGTCAAAACCAAGACATCTCAAATTACTGATCACACTTCAGCATACAGTTGGGACAGGGAATAATACATTACAGAAAGCAAAACCACAAGATTTTAGTTACATAAAACAATCTAATTTGTATATAAACTTATAAATACTGTCTCCATGGTTCACTAATTCCAAATACTAGTTATCTGCACATTAGTTGCTAATATCTATTACTAGAAGTAGTTCCAGCTTGTGCTCTCTCAATTCGTTTCCGAGACTAGTCAGCCTGTTTGCTCTGAGGAAAAAAAAAATCTCAGCAATGAGACTAGGTTCCATGTGAAGATGTCATTTTGTTGTCTGCCAGATAATTATTCCTATGATTACAGAAGCCACAGCAAGACCAAGAAGCAGGATACAGATCTTCTTACGGGATTTCTTCTAATAAAAGAAGGAAAAAAAGGCACTGACACCAGAAACCAATGTCAAGAGGAAAAAGCAAGTCTACATTAACTTTGGCAAACTAGAGCACTTGATATAGATACTTATTCAAGAGAAGGAACCAGTGTAGTCTGAACCCTTTTACTTGTTCCTTAAACTGCAGGATCCTACAGATAAATGGTTTTTGTTTTAGGAGAACAGTGGTCTAAGAGGCACAGTTAAGTCAAAATGTGACAAGTTTTGCTTCTTTTAAGGAAGAATGCAAGCTTTACTTCACATTAGCTACAAAAAAAAGAACTTGACAACACCTACCACATGCTTTTCATCCTAACAGACAATACCATGGCTTTAAAGGAAAGGCAAACATCTCCAGCTATTTAGATTTTCCAGGTAAGACTAATAAAACTGCTAGGCAGTTCTCTGATACCATCTCCCTTTGGCCACTTGGGGTTGGTATGGAAATAGTACTGCATTGCTACAGTTTAAATGATGGAATATCCAGTTACTTGGTTTTTACAGCTTTGATCACTTTATTCATCATAGAAAACTACATATACACTAATTATTTTGAACTTGGGAACTAAGAATTTAAGGATAGAGATATATATATATATATATCCACCTCCTTCTCCAACATGTGTCCAATAGCTCCCAAACTTAAATTTATAACATACATCAAAACTTTGTAAAAGCAGCCATGGAAAGAGAGAATAGTACTAAATGCTGCCAGATAGTAAAAGTTACTTTCCCTCCCTCTGCTAAATGGCACTAGAGTTTTATTGCCTTCTAGTTCCTCCCCACTTCATAGCTTGAAAGAGTCCAGTTTTTTAATCTTGTGTGGAAGCCTGAAGTCCCAGCAGTGAAACTCTGTGTGGGACTGGCTGAAGCAGAACCCTTATTCCTTCACGGAACACAAACCTACAGGAGCAACGACGACGAAAGGAACCTAGAAAAACCATTTCATACCATACACAAAGGAGATTTAAGCAGGAGAAAGTACCCCTGCAAGAGATTTGATGGGACAGGGAGGACAGACTGCAGGGTAGAAACTCGACAGTTAGAAAGAAGGGTGCTGCAAATCCCAGTCACTGCAAGTTTCCTGAGTCTGGGCAAGGATTTTTGCACATCTGATATTTATGAGATGGACACAGCATGAGCACTTGTTCACCTTTAACTGTTCTGCTGCCTCTTGAGAACAACAAGATACAGCTAAAGGCTGAAACCTGCTGAGGAAGCCTACATGAAGGCACAGACTGACTTACATCCTCTGAAGTAGAAAGCTAATTTCAGTACTGTGTTTTTGACTCAAGTGCTTTATCTGTTCCTTGCAGCACAATTTTGGGAGAGTGCCAACTCGCGCAAGCTGTTTTTAGTAACTTGTTTGGTGTGCTGCAGTCCTCAGCATGCACCTTGTTATGGCTGTTCTGTTATCATTCAATGATACAAGCATGCAGAATTTACCTGATAGTAGGCAGCTCTCTGTAACTGCTCACTGGCTCTTTCCACATGGACTTCTGCACTTTCCACATTTGCCTCTATGCTATCTGTGGAGAAATAAGAGAACTCATTTAAATGTATTTCAGAGCTTCGATGTTTAAAAAAAATAATCAGAAATACAATACTTTTTATACAAAATACTGGAAAATTTAATCTGTGTAGTGTAATGTAACTGAACATGCAATTGAACTAAGGCAAAACATGTAATTGAACTCAGAAGGAACTTCCTATTATCCAAACACACTTACCAATCATATCTCCTTGGTCATGAATCATCATGGCTAAATCCTTAAATATCTGATTGACATCCAAAATATCTGCCTGAAGACAACAGTTTAATGAGTTATAACAAACACTGGTTACAATTTTTCTAATCATCATTCTTGGTACCTCTTCTAACAATTGCTTAAAGTGTCACAATAGATACCAGCATTCACTGACTGAAGTGACTTGATGCTACTATTGATGTAACTTTGCATTAACACAGGAGCCTACAATATTCCTGCTACTGAATATTTGTTTCATCACAAATCAGCAATTGGCACAGTATGGATTTGAGATGAACACTGTAACATGAGTTGCTCCTACCACTTCTGAAGGACCACCAGTCAACACCCAAGGAAAATATACCTAGTTTCCTTCAACAGGAGCAGGGAGATTATCTTGGCATCAATCCTTTCTATAAGGAACTCTGTTCCTCCACCTTCAGATCTCCTCAGCCCATCCCATTAGTTAGCACTGCACGACTTCTTTGGTTTATCTCCCAATACTGTTAACTGTGCAGGATCTACTGGTCACCTCTAATTGCCTGATTGCTGTTTCTCTTTCTTTAATGAGTTCAAGGTCCTGTTCGGTTATTGCCACATCATCTTCCTGAGACTGCATTTGATTCCAATCTTCACCACTGGAAAGACATGAAAAGAAAGTACAACTCTTTCTCTGAGTATAGGTACTGCCACGCTCCATTTATAGCCAAGTGAGTTCAAGCTGAAAAGCTTCCTGAAGAACAACCCCCAGGTTCCAGGCCCTGCAACTGTGTACACAGGCAGGTGACAACAGTTACAAATTGGAACAACTGAAAAAAAGCAGGGACAGATCAGGAAAAATGAGGTAACTGGAAAGTAGTTACATGCACAAAATACTCTGTTCTAGGAGGTGACAGTTATCTATATCATTATCAAAGAACTCTCCTTATTTCAGTTCTACCTTTCTTTTTTTTTTTACTCCTTAATACCTGTACCTTTCCCTGTCATCATCCTCCAAAAAGGGAGAAATCAGGGTGAAAGTTTTCACAGAGTAGCCTGCAAGCACAACATTATCAGAACTAAAGAACATCTGACCAGCATCTGTATTCAAAGATTCTCACTTGCTATCTGGCATTTGGAGACTATTTAAAAAATAAACTCTTTTGGTATTTTAATTCATTCATCTAGTAAGAATTTCAAATTAAGTCACATACTAAAAGATGTTAAAAAACAAATAGCTCTCCACCCCCATCTACTTCTCACCTGATGAGCTGGTACTTCCTAACTGCTGCACAAATTAGATCAATTACAGTGAACATAAAATACAAGGCCATCTATATGTTCAGCATAGAAAGTTCTTCAAGGGCAACATCTCCCTTTTCTCAACAAATAGAAATGTGCTGGAAAGCACTGTGACATTCCAGTGTCAGGTATACAACACTAAACGGTAAGTTTTAAAGCCTCAAAGTGCCAAAAGAAATGAAGATAAACTACAGGCCTAGGTGGGAGACAGCTGACCATTCAGCATCTCAGCTCTAAGATGACAGCAGGGTTTTCAGATATTTAAGGCTTAAGTTTCTGACACGCAGCACATAAGAACAACACTGAATGTGGAGTAGCTGCTGTGCCACTCTCTCTCACCAAGCTAAGAGCCTCTGCATGAACAGGTACCTGTCTGGTTCCCTTTAGCTTTAGGGTGCAAGGCCTTCAAACTTGTCACATCTGTACAGCTGAACAGCCTGGGGGTTTCACCCTGCCTCAGTATGTGAAGGCACAGGGCTAATGCAGGGGATGCACAGCAAGCAGGTTACCTGAGGAAGTGCTGGTTGCAGAGGAAGGATGTAGAAATGAGGCACATAAGCTAGGTCTCTTGGTTTAGAAAGTTGAAGGATTTATACAGATGGGGCCAAAAGATTTCATCCCAGTTTTCTCAAACACACATACAGGAGAAACTGGCACAGGTATCAGAGCTGCTTCTGGAGTGCCCTGAGTGCCCTTTACCACACTGTAGAGTTCATAGGACATTTCACAAACCTATCTACTACACAGGCACACTGTTACTGCAGAACTGCTACAACTACCTGATGGGTGACAGTAATGCTGTCTTGTGCACATTACAGAATTATTTTGCCAGTGCATAATGTCCAGGACTTCTGTATTTAAGGCAGCCTCATCCACTACGCTGTGATAGCTCCAACTGAGCTGCTGGAGAACACCCAAACCCAGGAAAGTGGGTCTCTGTGGAAAGAGTAACAGCGAGGGAAATCCTGTCTTGAAATCTTGTGCTCGCAGTTCAGAACACCAGGAGCTCCAACTGCTACATGCTGGGGGCTCCACTATTACCTTCAGGGCAGTAATCACACAGTCTACATTTAAGGAGGATAAAATACCATCATATACAGTTAATTTTTGCATTCAGCTACCTGGCCCAATTTACAATAATATATCTTACCACAAAAACTTGTTTGTAGTTAAAAGTATAACATAAAGTATAATAGTTATACGTAGCTAAAACATCAAGAACAGGAGAAGCCATTACCTATCAAATGAAACAAGCTGTTCTTCTCGGAACCGCTCATCAGCCTGGAAGAGATAATGGAATTATTAGTCTTGCAGACTACCAGCACCACTTGCAAAATCAACAGGAATATCCTGATGACAAAGGCATATACTGTCCAGAGAGTTCGTTAAGAATACTACTGTCACTTCAACTTTCAGATTTAAATTAGATTAATTTAGATTAATTTTTAGTTATAATTTTTAGATTCAATTGTTTCTGCAAATCCGAGGCAACAAAGCAATCAAAAGCACCCAATCTGTTCAGCCAGATCAGCTGTTATTTGTCACTAACTTTCTCAACAGGTAGCAAAAAAATTCAGAGCATAATCCAATGGATAAACGTGTTGTAGAAATTAAGGATGCATACTTAACAGCAAGTGCCAAGGCAAGGGGGGAAAGATGCTTTCACTTTTTATTACAGATTCTTAGGGGTTTGTCAAAACACAGTAAGGAGAAAGTTTGAATGTACATTGGAGATATTAGCAGGACAGAAGCTATAAGGAAACAAAGAAACAATGTGAGATTCAAGATTCAAGATGTGAGAATCAAGATGATTCAAGATTCAAGATCAAGTGTGAGATTCCAGCTGATCTCTTAAATATTATAGTCAAACGAAGAGCCGTCTGCAGGGCTTTCCTATTTAGAACTATTCTTTGACTCCTCATCCAATCCTCCACAACATTTGCAATTACCAGGATACCTTCCCTCCTCTACTAAGATTCACAAGCAGCACAGTGAAATGACTGTCTACTTACAATATCTGGAATGACAAAACCAATGCCCCGAGGCCTCATCTGCATTCAGTAATGTGTCAGTGGACAGCAGTGAAGTTGGGAGGCAAGCACAAGATCTTGCAGTTCACTCTATCAGTACAACACTCCTAGAAATACTTACAGAGATACGGGAGCCAGCTCTCGCCCTCGCTACGGTCTCTTTTTCCTTCTCTGACACTCGCCTCTGTATTGCCTGGAAGTTATTTAAGGCCGTGGAGAAGTCATTCATTAAACGTTCTTTCTGAAGCCTCTGCTGGCGCTGAAGAATGGAAACAAAACCAAATGTTCAGATATTCCCATTCATGATAATGTAACTGTCAGATGCTCAAAACACCCTGTCATCATAGTAATAACAACGAATGCTGGCACTCAAGTGATCTTCTGGTTCCAGGGCACTGGAGAGACCAAAAAGCCCACCGTATTTTAATTCCTTATACCAAATGCCCTGTGTCTTGCCTACTGCAGGACAGTTTTGTGCAATAAGTTTCTCTAATTTTAATCTAAGTCTGAAGTAGAGAGGTCTTCTATACCATTACTTTCATTCAAATCACATTCCAGTAATCTACCACATTTAATTATGTACCTTTTGGATACTTATAATGCCTTTACCCTACATTTCTCTACTTAGCCAGCCTGGTAGTACTTCACTTTCTGTTGTCCTGATAAGACAATCCCCTTAACATTCTCACAAATATAGGAAGCCCTGCACTTCCAGAACTAATGACAACACCCATTACCCCAGATTCATAAGCTGTCTCTCCCAGTCATGCCACACTACAAGCCTGCTGTTCTTTGATCAGAGAATACCCCTAGTCCTGATAATCATCTCAGTTTATCTTTTTTCCAAATACACTAATTGTAATATTCCTTTTTATCCTCATTTTACAGCATCAATTTATTTATTCAACTTATTTAACCTTCCCAAAACATCTCTTTGAGCGTTGCAGTTATGTGAAACGAAGTTGTGAAAAGGCTTGTCCCAAGGACACTCAATACTCTGTTAGTTCTTATGTCTTCTGTTCAAGAGATTCCCTGTAGCTGTCTCAAAATGCAGGTTTTCCAGGATTGTAATCCTTCAACGAGCTGGTATCAATTCAACAGCCATTTCAAGGAAATAAATATTTTCAATTATTAGGGTTTTTTTTTTCTATAATAAACCACTACAGCTGCCTCACAACACACTGCAGCTTTCATCTGAGACATCTAGAAGCAACAGCCCTTCTGCCAGAGGAGATCCTCAGCATGGAGGAACAGGCTGCCCAGGGAGGGGGTTGAGTCACCATCCCTGGGTGTGTTTAAGGGTCGTTTAGATGTGAACTTTGTAGAGTAGGGTTAATGGTTGGACTCAATGAACCCAAGGGTCTTTTCCAACCTAAATGATTCTGTGATTCTATGTTGATACCAGCTCCTTCAGGTGTTGACTGGGCTGCTCCAACAGACTTCATGAGGCTTCAGAAGTTAGTGCTGCATTCAGTGAGATGCAAATGACAGGATTTTGTTCACCCGTGGGAGATTAATTGAAAAAATATTTGCTGAACAATCAGGCAAAATGTGGCCACGCTTAGGACTGGCATATAAACCTTTAAATACAGAATTAGACTAAGACAACATCTGCTGACCCACATCCACAGATCATCCCCCAATGGTGTCACAAAAGCAGATATATCAGTCTTGGGGTAGCGATTTAAAGCAGAGCAAGAAAATGCCAACAGCAGAGGACTGCCCCTTCCCTTTCCCACAGGGAGGGGGAACTCATAGGGTTTATTTTGCTTTATTCAAATATGAGCAAGGTGAGTCAGTTTTTCCCCTCCCTGCTAATAAATCACATGCAAGGTAAAGCTTTTTGGTGTGATTACATTTCATACTGACATGAAATTTGCTATGAGTTCTCATTCTAAGACATTGCCTCACATGACGTGGCACTTTGTAAACAAGATTTTTCAGAAATAGTAATATTTCTTTAATAATAATATTTAAGATTAAAGATTATTTACTCAGAAAAGCAGACTTACATACTCACCTCTCCCCTAATATTTAGGGCTTCTTATTCTCACGTGATTAATTTTTGTCTGTTTGCCACCAGGAAACATTGTTTTCCCAGTATCCTATCAGCAGCCAGGATTAGCCAGTGTCATGTGTTTCCCTACTTGAGTAACATTCATCACTGCACAAGGCTTCTCTCTCTCCAGCTGTGTCAGTTCAAGCTTCCTGAGGTTGTGGTCTAAGCCAGTTTCATTAAATGAGCGATTTAAAAATACACCCAGACAAATTCTGCCTGCCTACCTGTTCAGAAGCAGAGAGGGGAAGAGGTAGAGACCCCAGCTCCTTTAGATATTCATTGGTCTCTTTCGCGAGGCGGTTTGCAGAATGCTGTAGCTGTTGTCTGAAATGAAAAGTTCAAAAGCAGATAGACAAGCAGTTACTGGAAAAGCAGTCTCTGAGCATTTCAGTTTCCAAAATAATAACCAAGCAGGGGTTCTGAGATCACGTATCTTTATGGTGGAGTCTTTTTTCACCCTAATGGAACAGAGATGTACTTTTAGCTTTTACCATCAAGGTGATCCTGGTCCATGTTGTAATAAATAAATAAATAAATAATTCAGAGACCTTCTGTGCTCCCTGCTAACTAGTATAATTCAGCAGGTTTTAAGATTTATTTTGTTTTCCTCTCCAATGGCAAAAGAGAGGGAAATTCAAGGGAAAGAACTTAATTCAGTGAACATAATGACTCTTACAGGGAATTCCTTGTGGTACCAATTGGTAACTGGCTGTTCACTTGACAACTGCCAGCCCCATTGGTTAAATGAACATTTGATAAAAGTATAGAGACTCAGAGATTTTAAATTCTTACAGTTTTGTGACAATTAATAGTCAGAGACAGGAACGATCCTGCTTCTACTTTGGGAACTGCAAGGCTTTCCCTCGAGCCTTCAAGTTTTCCAACAACATTGCAGTTCAAAGCTATCGTTGCAAAGGATGTAGTGCAGCAGCACCTTCGTTAGCACCACAACACAGAAGGACATTAGTTACACTGAACTGAATGTAAAGACATCATCTTGCCCATCAAAGATGCAGTTCATTAGACAGAAAGCCAGTGCTTCACAGAGAGCAGAACTGCAAGTTTTATTTTGTGACCATATGCAAAACCCAAATACTGTAAACCAGGAAGACACAAAATACTAACCAAGAACCATCTTTTTTGGCATTCAGTGGATACAAGATGCCTAAGTGAAGGTCACCTGTTCAGCCCAATAGATACACAAAGCAAAGTATTTGGGCTGCACTGTTGGGTGAGTTGACCTGCAGTATATGAGCTGAATAAACCACCCCTACAGGGTTGTATTACATTTGCACAGCAGCTGACCATTTGGGGAGTGCAACCACGCTCACCTTACAGAGGAGAGCCATTGCTACAATGACACGAAGGGGAAAGACATTTGCTTGGTCACCAGAGATTAGTTCTTTAATCTACTGATTAAATACAGATCAAGTCAACTGAGCAGCTCAAGCAAACAAATTCCCCTCTCTCGCAGCTGGGCTCAAGACATCACCCTTCAAATGCAGTGTGATGTGGCTATCAGCACAAGTTCTGAATTTATCAAAAAATCAGCTGTTATAAAACATGGGGAAGTTGCCTGTGCAGAGATTTGAGTTAGTCACATAAAGAGATAATGGAAGAACTTAACTTTCAAGTTTTCTTTTATGACTCCAGAAATTATTCTTCTTGTAACCTGCTGTTTATGGTTTAGAAGTTTGTAAAGGATGCAGGAACACACAGATTGCCTGTTCAGTCTCTCTAGCAGTCAGTTTAGACTATGCCTGTTTAAATGCCTTCTACATTGTCCCCCACCAGCATATTATTATTCTCAAATGACATGTGACATTTTAGCTGCCATGTAGGACTGCTAAACTTTCTAGTGCCTAAACCTATCTGTACTACAAGCTACTTTTTCACCAGTCATGGGTCCTAGTACCTAGTATGGCATTCATTTCTTCTAAACCTCAAGTGAAGCTCCTATGGCTAGTCCTCAGAGTATAGCTAATGCATGCCTGATGTAACTCTGAGTAACTCCATTCCTCTAAGAATACACATAGAAAAGAAAGAGGACCTATACAAATGTTAGCTTTTAATACTTTTTAATACTTACAAGTTCTCCTGAAGCTTGCTGGAATCCTGTTTGGTTCCCAGCTGGCTCATCAAATTCTTTATTTGAGCAGCTGAAGATAAAATGATCACAAGATGAGTTAGTAAGACAAGTTCTAGTGTGTTTTATTCCTTCTTGAGTGTATTTTACTAGCTTTCCTCAAAGGATTTATCTCAATTAATTTTTCTCAACTCACACTGGTGAGACAACACTTAGATTCTTTGCTTCAAAGCTTATTTTAAACATCCCCATTTAGACATGATCCAGCCTAACAGACTAATTTTCAGATAAGAAAGTGATAGCGAGGCATACATACCTCGAGGACAAGTCTGGGGAGCTAAAAGCTTGTTCACTCCTCTTCCTCAACCTTTGCAGACCAACTAACAGAGTTGTTTGTTTCTGCCAGCCTTGCTATTTCTGTGTTTTAGGCTATCACTGCTGCAGAACAACTTTATTATGTCGTGTTGTCACTTTTACATTTTCTACAGTTAGTTAAATTATTGGTGTTCCGTTAATTAAAGAAAAAAAAAAAAAGAAAGCTAAGGGCTGCTACCAGTTAAAAGAAAAAAATAATAATCTGAATTTTTCTCCTCATGATAGCCCAAACCTGTCACAATACTGGCACAGTCTTTCAAGAACACTGGGCTGCAATGGTCACAGGCAGCTGAATCAAGTGGAAAGTTTAACGAGTTCAACAAGAGCTCCTTCCAATTCAGTGACATCCTACTGGTGCCATTTCTGCTCTCAGCCTGGAGCAAGCCACTTCCTTTCATTCAGTGTTTTGCTGAAGAAACATCAAACCCCTGCAGCCCCATCTTTTAAAGTGATGTCCAATGGTTTATAACAATGGCAGCTCAGCAATACAATTTAACCAGTAATCAGGAAAATATTTGAGCTTTTGCATCTAGTGAGAGTATTCTCACTGAGAATTCTAGACTTCTCTTGGCTCACACGGTGAGGAGCTGTTCAGCAGGGAACACCAGGGCTTCCAGCAAGACTGCACGTACCTCCCAGCTCTGCTGGCCACAGGAAGCTCAGAAAAGTTCATAGTCAAGTTAAACTGACATATGTCCCACGGGACTAGACTCTGTGGGTGGATATCAAGCACTATGCAAATGGCATTCGTGCTATAATGTCTAGATACTCTGGGATGTATTTTTTTCTCCGCTGGGGAAAGATTCATGCACAAGTCCCATTTCCATGCTGTGGAAGGCACAGGCACTGTGTTTTTTGTCCTGGTCTGAGATCTGTTCAGCAGTTTGCTAGCCTTGGTTCATCTCAGCCAACAGCAACGCAGAGCCTACACGAAGCCAGAGCAAGGTGTTTGGGAGAGGCTGAAGCTCTTTGCCTTTATTCTTTGGATAGTGGGCATACATATCTGCACAGCCCACTCCACCAACAGCTTTCAGCCTCCAAACCCTTCCAAACCTAGGCTGTAAAGCCTTCCACACACTGACTATTTCACAAGATTACTTAAAACGTTTCAATCCCTGCTCTAGATGCTGAGGTAATGTAATAGTCTCACAAGCAACAATTTTGCCAGCTCAGGTCTCACCAGTTTTCTGTATATTTGGTGTGAAATGCTAACTCTACAGCTTCTCAAAAGGAGTGAATAACAGTCATCTGCATCCACTGCTTGCTTGCTGTTGGCCCTATAGGGAGTGAAAGGAGAAGTGAGAACAGGCTTAAGGCTTCAATATCTCTTTTCCTCCTAGGCTTGAATGGAAAGCTTTTATAAGATGTGTAATTACTGTAATGTCAAGTCAGATGTTCTGCGTCTTCCCACCCACCTTGATAAAAACTATAAGGCTGTTTGTTTCATTTGAGATTGGCAGCGCACTGCGATAGGATGGCTGCTGGTCATGAGACAGGGGCAGCTTGTCCTCTGAGAAAGACAAGCTGAACTACTTAGAAGAGGAAGCTCAGAGAAATCCCATGAAAGGGAGGTGAGGAGTGGAAAAAAAAAAAAAAGGAAAAACTACAGATAAACCATGTTAATTAGTGAACTTAGAAGCAATTCAACTAGCAGCCATGCCTATACCAAGAGGAAATGAACACGACTGAGCAAAAGCAAAGCGGTTTCAGCAATAACAGCAGCTTTATATAATTGAATTGGAGAAGTCATCAACTTTCAGAGGAACCAACAAGTTCAATTGAACTCGCCCCTTCAAAACTGCATGTGCAGTGGGCTGGTCGATGCCTTTTTTAGCAAGGGCAGTATCCTTTGGAAGGGGTTATAGCAAAGACTCTTTTGGAAGCAATTCGTTTAGTAAGCAGTATTTCAGTGATCGATCCCAGGATTTCAACAGTTAGCCTCCAATACCAACAGCTTTCTCTAACGACAGCCGTATGACCAAGGAACTGCAACACCATTTACTTAATGGGCATCTGCCAGCAGAAGAACGTTCCCTGGGGAACTCTGCCAGCAGCGAAGAGGAAATGGACAAGTTAACATCAGCTTTAGGAAATCTCTGCAGCAGCAGCAGCAGCTCCTCCTGCGCAAGGCGGGGTGACAACCTTTGGCCCCCGCTTCCACTTCAGCACCTCGCTGAAGGCCCCCGAAGGGAGGGTTCCCGTTCCTCGGGGGGAAGAGCGCGGCCTGGTGAAAGGGACACAAACGCGGCCGGGACAGGGCAGCGGCGGCAGCCAGGCTGGTTCGGTGCCCTGCACGGAGCCGAAGCTCAGCTACCGGCTGGCCTGTGCCCGGGGAACCGAGGGCCCCCCCCCCCGCGCCCGGCGCCGCCCTGGCAGAGTCTCTGCCAGCCCCGGGGGGCAGCGACTCCCGCGGGACCCCGAGGAGAGCTCCCCCCGCACGGCCGGCAACGCTGCTGCCGCTGTCGCCGCCGCGCTCCTCCCTGGCCGGGCCGGGCCGGGCCGGGCCGTCCCTTCCCCCCCGCGCTCGGGCGCACTCACTGTACTGCGCGATGCGCTGCACGTTGGCGCTGCATGTCTGGATGATGCCGCCGAAGTCCCGCGGCGGGGGCGGCGGCCCGGGGCGGTAGGGGTCCAGCGGGCCGTACGACATGGCCGGGCCGGGCCGGGCCGGGGCGAGAGGCGGCGGGCGGGAGGCGGCGGGCGGCTCGGCCGGGCCCAGCTGACAGGGA
>WTSP01015569.1:0-11212 GCA_025331215.1 Actenoides lindsayi | reverse complement strand
GTCTGCTACTATTTCATGATGTTTGGCAAGCCAGTTCTTCTGGGCTCTGATTTATTAATGCCATGCTCACTTAGGTATTTGCAAGCTGCTTGCTCATAAGCTTTTTTTCCCCCCATCTCCCATGTACGACAGCTTACAGATCATTATTTCAGTGACACACACACAGTATCTGAACTATCTAACATTCAGGGTTTGCTGAAAATTTACAAGCAAGTACCCTGCAATTTGGGTAACAGAATTAGAGAGGTCTAGACAAAGCCATGCCCACAGAAAACCCTCTTTGGGATTCAGATCAATTGCTTTTCAAGATTAAAGTCTTTTGCCAGGAATGTCTCCTCCTGTTTCCTCTCTGAAAAGAGAAGCTCACCAGCAGTCAGTTCCTTGTAGTCTTTTCTGGTTCACAGTGAGGAAAATATCTCCAGTATTCCGTGCCCTTGGCATTTAAATCTCCCGTGTATGTTTTCATTGTCCTCTTTTCCTTTTATGTTGCTCCTGCCCTCTTCTCTTCCCCTCCCATACAGAATTATCTTTCTTTGGGCCACACCTTTTATCTCCTCTGTTTCAGGTTAGGGCAGATAAGCATTTACAGCATTTATCTTTCCATACATGTGTTGGGACCATGTCATCCTGTATTTATCTTACCACATATAATGTTATTAAAAACTTTATGATACTAGAATATCTCACAGATTTTAAAACAGTTATAGTTCATGTATCTCTTTCTTGTTTTTAATCTTTTCTGGGTAAAGTACATGTATGAGCACTGGCATTTTATTTTACTCTTAAAACACTTTTTTGGTTTTGTTTTGCTTTCCAGTGTTCACGTTGGGCAGAATAGCATGTAATTAATGTCATTGTGATAAATTTTTACATGGTACACATACTTTATGTGGTTATGATACTTGTAATACTGTAGCATCACTCAGCAGAGGATTAGTTACATAATACAATGTATTTTTTTAAAGTATATCTTTATATTACATAATAAATTGATATGGACTGAAATTCTTTGTGGTTCAAGTGTAGAGGAAAGCATCAGAAAGACTCTTATCGCTGTTATTTTTCACTTTGGTAACAAAAATGGTGTTTCAGAGTGAATTCTGAGAGAAATCACCTGTATCTTCATCAGTGTCTCCGCACAGTCACGCGCTAGAAGGTATGTCTGGATAATACTTCTGTCAGTTCTCAGGAGCGCTGATCGTTAAACCAAGGGCTACTTTCATTGACTTTCACAGTGTAGCAATGTTAATGAGGTGCAGTTATTGGTATAAACAGTCAATTTACGAATGCTGAGACCATGACAGACAAAAAGAGAGCTGTCTGTCTGTCTGAGGATGCGATTTTGTTGCTGTTGTGATGGAACCACGTGCAGTCACGTTGAAAAGAACAGTGCTATTTCTAGCTTTGTCCAACGTATTCCTGGAGTAATTTTCACTGTCTGTTCCAAATGTATCCGATTGTCTCAAAAAATCTGGTAGAGCAGCAGATTACATCTGTGGTTGCTTTGCCTCTCGCAACCAATCAGCTAAAATCAACTCAAAAAAAGCATCTGTCACTGTCAGCACAGATTTAGTGGAGGAGTTGTGGGTCATAGTTTTTTTTCCAAATGACTGAGGAAAGGACGGGAAGAAATAATTAAAGAATACTAGGCTTGGAGGGGGGAGGGAGCAGAATAGAAGTGTTATTTAAACCTGATAACACCATTACTTCACGGTTTTATGTGTGATTTTTTTTTTTTGTTTAAAAATGGCAATTGTTTGTCGTTCCAAGTAACCCACAATGTTTGGGATTTTTTTGCTTGGGCGGGGAGTTTGGGGAAGGGAGGGGGGTGTGAAGGAGGTGACAAAATCATCTGCTGTTAAGATGGGACCAATGTTTTTAGGGTGTTAATTGGACCCGTAGCCAGAAGAATATATGAAAGGAATGCCAATGAATATACTTAACAAACAACAACAAAACCAAAAACCCTACCTCCCCATCCAAACAAAACAGAACAGACCATGGCAGGACCTACAATTGGCCAGATTGGTGTCAATTCTTTCTTCTAGCATGCTAAATAAGACATCTCTGCTGGATGTTTTCCAAGTAAGATGTTGCTTTCGAAACCTATTAATCAGTGACATTTGCAGTTTTGGTCTTGAATAGTCACCATTCTGCTGGATAGTTCTGGCTCTAGTCAAAGAAACTGGAGAAATATATCCGTAAGCAAGAGAACCCACTGTCTCTTTTATAAGATCAGGAAGAAGACAGTGACTCAGTTATGTGTGCCTTGGGGTTTGTCTGTCTCTTTGTTCATCATATGAAGTTTTCATACAGGTTTAAATAAAATCAGGACTGTATAGTAGTTCTTGAAGCTCTTCCCCAGTAATATACTGAACTGTCGTAATCACAGCCTTTGCACTGGATAAGAATGTAGATGGTATCTCCTTTTTAAGTACCCAGTACGTGGAATTTGGAGCAAGCGTAGGTGAGATCTGTGTAAAGAGCAAACACTATTTCTTATTACCAGTAAAAATCAAATTCCCATTCCTTGTTGTTCTTTGTAAAATTTCACAGAAAGCAACATGGACATTTATTTATTTTTGTAACTGTTGGGTACGTTGTAACTTTTTTTTTTTTTTGTCCTGGGGAAAGGTGTTGACTTTTCCAGCAAATGAGGTTTTGCTTTTCTTGGATATCCTAACGTAATTTAGTGAGGATTTGAGTTATGAGAGGTGGGCAGTAGGGAGCTCCTTAACGTGTTTGGGGTTTTTTTGGAGAATGTTATTTCTACAGCCAAATTACTAGTCCCTGTTGTCTTCATATAGGCCTATATGATAGAAGCAAGGCAGAAATGCAACTGTTATTTGAAAACAGTCATAAAGCATCCAAAATTTTAGAAATTGAACCTACTAGCTCTTGGATGGGACTGCTGTTGGCTCTGCTCAATAGACACTTGCCCCTGGAGCATTTGCAGACTCACAGATAGAGATGACTGTCCATGTGAATCCAATTACAGCAATGAGGCCACAGCAAGATAAATCAGCAGATGCTGTAAATTTAGAAGAAACACATCCCATACAAGCTAAAACTCCTGAAAATACCACTTTTCTGACTGTCTTATATGCTTCCTTCTTGAATCTGTTATTTTTCTCTGATCTTTTATGTGAGGACTGAGTGATTAGTAAATAATCTATTCCTCTATTATTCTTGTTGACCACATAGTTTTTCTCATATGTTTGTCTGTATTACATGCTGTCTCAAAATCAAAATCTTAGGAAGTTTAGTGAAAAATTAGCCTTCAGAGAAAATTTTCAAGTCAATCTCAATATTGCAAAACAAGTTTTTCTGTGAATGTGGTCTCCTTTCTTACCACAAAAATTTCTTTCAACAGATAAATGGAACTCTTTCTTTTCCTTGTCACTGGGTTGAAACATTGTCACTTAGGTAGTAACTTCTCCTGAAAAATACTTAGCAAGTTGTTTAGAATTTCTTCTGAAATATACGTAGAGGAGGTGGATCATGCAGGGTTTTGTTTCCTTAACATTTATGTGGAAACAAGCTTGGACCTGATAGTTTCCTGTGCCTCCAAATCTACACCTTAAAACATCCAGCAGTTGAAGTACTGTTAATTAATAGAATACCACCATGAGACATTTTGCCCACTTTCTTCCTCCAGCAACATATCTCACCAAGAATCTTAACTGAATTAGAGGATAAATGAATGCCTGCAGCTAATATGATATTTCAGATAGCTCCTTGTTTTATGAAGGCTTGGGGTTAACCAAGATAGCGATGTCCTGGTCCTGGGAGTTGTGCTTATCTGAAGAGCCCTCTTGAGGTAGTTGAACTATTCAAATGAGAGAGGACTGATGAGGTCTTGTTTCTTCTGTATGATGTGTCTAACTTGAAATTTGTTGCAGTATGAGAAAAAGCATACACAGAGGCTACGTTACCTTTAAGACAAATGCTTAAATTGAGGTGAAGTAGATGGAAGGCATTATGGTAAATGTAGGGCTAGCTCGCACATATTCTGCAGGCCAAGTATGAAAGCTATCCTAGAGCCTAAAGCAGTGGCAGCAGTTGGGGTTGTGTGATAGCACTTGGAGTCAGGTTTCAAAGCAGTAAATACAGGTGAAAACATTCCTTACTCCTTCAAAGGACTGATAAGTCTCTTGTTTTTTAATAATGCCTATCTGCAGGGATTTCAGTGAATAAATAGCAGAAAATATAAATACAAGCTGGAACTTCAAGGATTAAAATGTACAACAACTTATGTGTTACTCTCCCTTTGAAATATATAGCTTTACGATACTGGTATTCCAGGCACGTTAGCACTTTTTTCCCCCTCCTTTGGAAATGCGCAAGTGAAAATTCATAGCTGTATCACTACACATTCTTCTTCTTACTAATGAAAGGCCCTAGGAAGAGTCTAGTGAAGTTTTAATTAAAAGCTGTATGTGCAGCTAATCTGTAAAGAACACAATGTATGTTATTACATTCTGACTTACTATGTCTTGAATTGGCGACTTGCTTTCAAATTAATCAATATATATAGAGCCTCATACTAAAATTGTTTGACCTCTATGGGTGTCCTATGAGAAGACCCAGTTGAAACATTGAAGGCTTTGGTTATAGGTTTTGGGGAACACAGTGGAATCCCATACTGATTGCTGCACAATATAAATGTAACAATATAATGTTAATAAGCAAGAACATAAATGATGCGATGCTGTGATAACTCCTAGTAAATAGTAGTTTTTAATTCATTCTTGCAAATTAATGTATGGTAATGCATGTAAGCAAGATTTGAAAATATGACGTTACAAAAATTATGGCGTGGCATTACTTTTCCCTTAGTGAAAGGGATATTTAAGTTTGGGGAAAACAATAGCAACAGAAAATTCATGCACACTGTTTTCATGATAAAAAGCATGGAGGTAAAGAATGAGATTTGCAGTGTAGAAAACTTTTAACTCTTTTAATTCAACAGCACCTATTTCCTTTCTCACAGCAGTGGCTGTAAATGCGTTTATTTTTTTCACTAAATTTAGACTGGCAGCAAACATTTATGTGAATTACTGAATCTGACATCTAATTAACACAGTCTTTACAGGTTTAATGAGTAGCGATAAATTTCTATCCTTTCTTTGGCACATTTTAATTAGTTGTAATTATGAGTGGAGTGACCTGAGAAGCTTGTTGTCCCATGGATTCATCATAAATTTGTGTAATTTATATATGTAGAGATGGAATGAGTTTTTATGGAATTTAAAAGCCAAAGGTTATTTAAACCATTACATCAGTCATATAACATCCTTCTGTAAAACTCAGGTAAGCAAACCATTGGACATAAATATTTTACTAGATTGCAGATGATGCTTCATAAATTAAATATATTGTCTTTTTTTTTATCTGAAGAATAAGTAAGCATTGAAATCTATGTCAGCTGTTGCTCACAACTTAAACATGGACCACTGACATTAGTCTGTAGTGACAACATAAGTTGCAAGAGAGTCTGTGTTTAAAATAATACTTTATAAGGATTTTTAGCACTGAAGTTGCTGAAGTGAAATGCAAGCAAATGAAAGTATAATCTTAATTAAGATGACAAGATGGTTACAAAGTGTATTCCTTACTAGAACCATCCAGCGAAAGTAAAAAGGACTCAAACATTCTGGCAACCAAGACTATTCTTCCTTCACGGGGAGTTTTGTAGTCTCTAGAGAGAGACATGAAAGAACTGTCAATTAGTCTAATACAAATTTGCATTACATAACACAGCATAAGTAACAGATAGGTTTAACCATTAAAAATAAATGGGTATTTCATAAAAACTGTAAAAAATGTTAGCATTTTATAAAGATCTCAGTCATGAACTGTACTTGGATTAAAAAGATCTTATTTCATAAAATGGAATTGTGTGTAGCATTCCTCTCCTGCAAATCTTTCGCTTTTTTACAAGGGCCATTAAAGGAGGGCATACTGAGTCAGCGTTAAAATCATTTGATGCCCAAACTTGTGAAGTGCTGTACCCCTTGGAAACTGATGGGAATCTGAGGCATATGGCATCCTGCAGCTGTTGCTGGTCTCCGTGCTGTGAAGCATGATACCCTTTTTCACAAGGGGGTGGGTCTCCCAGTAGTGCTAGATTTTTGGCATCTTTCATCCTGCCTCCCCAAGTCTGACAGCTACTGCACCACCATGTAGAATATCTGAAGATATGAAAGGAGAGAACAGGTGGGGTTTTTTTTGGACAGAATTATGAAAAAGGGAGCAAAAGAAATCTCACTTGTTAATACAATGAGGAAAAACGTGAATAGGCTGTATTAAAGGTGACTAAATTATTCATGTTCAGAAATCAGAATAATATCTGAGTGTGTCTGTTTCCATGACTTGGGCTCAAACAGCCTTCTTGTGATTGCCAAAGCATTGAACAACTTCCTAGCTTCTGCATTAGCAGCAAACTGGTGTTCCATTGGTCTCTCTTGTTATTTTCAGTTGGGACAACACAGCTGTGCATAGCTTCTCCAAAAGAACATATTTTATGGCAAAACTACTGAATAAGATCTTCCGTGAGCCTGTATCGCATACATGCGGCCTGCAAATGATAGGGGTGGAGAGACAGCAGTAGGAAATACCTTGGTCTTTTCTTCCTAATCTGTATCCTTTTGACTGTCATTTTTGGTGCTTGATATTGTTCTGTGACCTAAACTGTAGCGTCAGTCAATCCAGAGATTATAACTGGATTACCCTGAGGTGAAACATATAGGAACAGAACTCTAAAGATAAGAATAACCACAGTAAAAAGAGCAAGGGATTAGAAGTTGAAACAATACTTGGATTGGAAAACTTAAAAATTTTTGGATGTTGCCTTTACTTCAGAGAATCTCTTAAGGATAATACTAAAATAAAGTTAAGCGTAACTGTCAAACTTGGGTCTCAGTTTGCTGTAGCACCTTATTTCAATGAACTTCCTTCTTTATACAGTTCTTTTAGTGCTTACCAGCCTCGTCTGCCTTCATTTTCACTGTATTTCTTTCTATTTTTTTTATGAAAGCTAAGTAAATTCCTCTCAATTCCTTTACGTAACTATTGATGACAGAGTCGTCTTCAACAATTTTTTGATGTTTTTGTCTGTTGGGCTACACAAGGAAGTGTAACATTTGTTAATAGACATAGTAATTGCAGGTGCAAACAATTCACTTTTTATTATTGATGAGAAAGTTGCCTCAGGTCACGCAGTTTTGTTTCCTAGAGAACATTTGCTGTTGCTTTATTAGGCTAGCTTTAAACAGGAAAAAGGTATAGTTTAATTATGTTTCCTTGGGAGCCTAGACCAGACCTGATCAGGAGAACATTTTCTTTGTCACAATCATCCTAAATGTTCTTCTTTGGACATGTTTTATGCAGTCTTAGAAAATGAACTGAGAATTAACCCTTCAGTGTAAAATCACATGTAACATTTCAAAAGATCTTATTTTGAAAGCAAATTTTTAATAGCTGAGTACTTCTTTGCAAATGCCATTAGATGGTCTTTAGAAGGCAGGAAAAATGGGGCCTCATATTTTACCAGTTTGTTCTTTTGTGGTCTCTCAAGATTTTTTTTTCAGGAGCTGTGCCGTGTTAGCCATGAATACCGTATAATTCCATGGACTCTTTGCTCCCCTGGTGAATTTGATCTGTAGAGTTTGATCTGCAGCCTTTCCTTTCATGTAATTTATTTTGTTTAGTGAATTGAAGTAACTTTTTTTTTCCTTACAAAAAGTCAGGTTTTTCTTCTTCAGCTGCACTGTTTTTCTAAATCAGGAGTCTTTTTGGTGTGGCATTTTGTCACACCTGTGAGTATAGAGGAATCAGACTTCAATGTGTGAATTTGTTGAGCTGGCTTTTTTATCCCCTGCTAAACTCACCAGGAGCAAAACAATGAAATAAAGTATTAGGAGAATCAAAGTGAAAATTATCCAGGCTGAGAATCTGAGACAAATCCTGGAATAATTATCTTTGCTCAATACTGCTGTGCATACCTTATCCATTGTTCTTGCTACTTTTACTGTCATCAAGGAGAAAAATAGTTGAGTCCTAAATCTTTTCCACTGTATATATGAACAGAGATAATGAAAACTCCTTGGACTCCATTTGGGGACATAATTTGACCTTTCTTGTGAATTCTGTCAAAACCACTCTGTAAATGGGAAAAGAACAATGATAGGGGATACACACTGTTGTCCTTACTAAATCTGTGGAGACTACTTGGGAAAGATAATAATGGTGTGCAATAACTTTGACAGGTATCAGTTTCAAACAGTAGGATTTCCTTTCTGGGAAGTTTCTAAGACATTTTTAGCGCAATCCATTGTGTCAAGGGCCTAGACATGCTGCTTTGGACTGAGCATGCCCATATAGTTACTGTGCGAGTAAATAATTTCCCATTTATGATCATGCGAAGGGAAGATGTGGTCTGAATGGTGCATGAACTGAATTAAACTGACATTTGTAATAATGAGCTCAAATAAGTTACTTTGCAGCAGTACAAAGAAATTAAGAGAGACATCATTTGTCATATGTAAACTACCCATACACATGCACTCTTGATCTGGGTTTGACTGGTTTTGAAACAAACCTGTGTTGATAAAAAGATCATAGAATCGGTGAGGTTGGAGAAGTCCTTTAAGACAGTCAAGTCTAACCGTTAACCCAGCTCTGCAAAGTCAGCCACTAAACCAAGTCATTATGCACCAGAGCTACACAACTCTTAAATACCTTCAGAGACGGTCACTCAACCACTTGCCTGGACAGCCAGTTCCAGTGCTTGTCAACCCTTTCTGTGAAGAAATGTTTCCTAATGTCCAATCTAAACCTACCCTGGCACAACTTAAACCCATTTCCTCTTGTCTTATTGCTTGTTACTTAGGAAAAAAGACAGGCTGACACCCAACTTGCTATCGCCTCCTTTCAGGTAGTTGTAGAGGGCAATAAGGTTTCCCTTCAGCCTCCTATTTTTTCAGGCTAAACAACTCCAGTTCCCTCAGCTGCTCCTCATAACACTTGTTCTCTAGACCTTTCATCAGCCTCACTGTTCTTCTTTAGATGTGCTCTAGCTCCTCAGTGTCCTTCTTGTAGTGAGGGGCCAGAAACTGAAAGCAGTATTATTCTAGGTGCAGCCTCACCAGGGTGGAGATGGCTTCCCTAGCTGTGCTGGCCATGCTATTTCTGATACAAGCTAGGTTGCTGTTGGCCTTCTTGACCACCTGGGCACACTGCTGGCTCATATTCAGCTGCTTGTCGACCAACACCCTCAGGTCCTTTTCTTCCAGACAGCTTTCCAGCCACTCTTAAGCAAGTGTGTAGCATTGCATGGGGGCTGTTGTGACCCGAGTGCATGACTCCACACTTGGCCTTGTTGAACCTTGTAACTTTGGCCCCAGCCCATTAATCCAGCCTGTCCAGATGTCTTTGTAAAGCCTCCCTACTTTTCAAGCAGGTCAACACTCCCACCCAACTTCATGTCATCTCCAGACTTACTGAGGGTGCTCTCGATCTCCTCGTCCAGATCGTTGATATAGATATTAAAGAGAACTGCCCCCAGTACTTTGCCCTGGGGAACACCACTTGTGACCAGCCACCAACTCCATTCATCACCACTCTTTGAGTCCAGCCATCCAGCCAATTTTTAACCCAGCAGAGTCCAAGCCACAAGCAGACAGTTTGTCAAGGAGAATCCTGTGGGAAATGGTGTGAAAGGCTTTACTGAAGCCTAGGTAGACAACATCCACAGCCTTTCCCTCATCCACTGTAGACATCCACCTTGTCATACATACATAATGATGATGAATTAATGGATGAATGAAGGAAATAAAGCTTTCTTCTTAAAAAATGGCCAGACTCAGACAGACAAGTCAAGTCAGTGAAATGGTGAAGAGGATATCAATATATTTAATATTAGGAAAGAAGCACAGTTTATGTACTTTAGTGCATATTGATTGCTTATTAAGAAGTTGCATAGGCCCTTGTTCTTAGAGGTATTCATTCAGCTCTTCAGAATTTGACTGACAATCTAAATTTTATTGACAATGAGACTGAAAGTTAGAGCAGGTAAAGGATTTAAGTGCTTTCAAGTCTGATTTAGTCATTTAAGTCCAAAATTGTTATTCAAAAGTCCTAAACTTATAGATGTCATGCTGTGGGGCAATTTTAAAGTATTTAGATGCCTTTTTGATTAGTTTAACTATCTCTCTCTAGCTCTACAGAAAGTAGTTCCATCATTTCTTAAGCCCTAGCAGAATCCAGTTACCAGATGACATGCCTCTTAAATTATCTGTAGGCCTAGTTATTATACCACTTAAACACAGACAAGGCCTTTCTCCTCTGGAAATACAGCTGTGGCCATTCTGTTTCAGGGAACGGTCTGTGATTACACATTTCATGGAACAAACTATTGTGTAGCCTTTTTGCCCAGAAAATTGGAAAGCCAGTGATCATTTGGAAGAGAAATAGACGTGAATGCTTTAGCTGCTGGGAGAGACTTATTCCTTTCCCTTATACTTTTTGTGTTATTTATCTCATTATTATTAAATTTTCTTTTTTCAGTAAGTTATTGACAGGTTATTTCTAATAAGTGTTATGGTATGCCATACTTAAGGATGTTACCTGGCCCAAGGAGAATTTCAACTTTCTCAACTCCTGCTTTTTCATCTGTTATAACCATGAAAAAGAAGTGGAAATTAGCCCAGTGTAGTGTTAACTAGGTTGTTTTTATTTGTATCAATGCTTAGAATTAGAAGGAAGATTCTTAGTCAGGAAATGGAAGTTCTGCTTGGTATGGCTTTTCAGAGAATTGTTTTGAGAAATATTTTATTTTTTACTTATTTTTCATAAAGCTTTTTCCAAATGGAACCAGCAAACTCTCCCTTCTGCACTATGTTAAATGAGTGCTGTCTTATGACACAGAAGAACTCTCTCACAGGAATTCTAATCTACTGGTGAACTTTGTTGCTGTTTGTTGGGTTGTTTTTTTTAGTCAACAAAACCAAAACCCTATACTGATCTGTGTAGAACTCTAAAGAGTGTCTATTGTTAGTTTTCTACATGAAGGATTGTGTTTTATTCTGATCAGTTCTTGTCTTTGTGGCTCTCCTTGACTCTAACAGAAGCTATACCTGTGTGTGTATATATAGTCTTATCTGTTACAGTAAACGAGAGGAAAGAAAAGTATTAAGTATCGTGTGATGGA